>OU342736.1:478508574-478778594 GCA_910589765.1 Avena atlantica
AAACATAGATATTTTTGAATCATGAAACATTAAAAAAAACTTTTTGAATCACTTACATTTATTAAAATATTAATCTTTTAATCATGAAAAAAGTGAAGTAAGAGAAAGAAGTAAAACGGAAACTAAAAAAACAAAAGAAAAGGTAATGGGTCAAGAAAAAATAAAAAGCATAAATTGTTGGGATATGCTATATGAGTATCCTCATAGCATGTCTTCTATCCGGATAACTTGGTAGAATGGCTCATGGCCTGCTGGGCGGCCCAGTCAGATGGATGCAGAAGGGAGGCCCATGCCGAATAAAGGAAGGCTACGAAGGAGTCAGAGACGTATCCGGAGCCTTGGAGGGCAAGACATGCTAGGATAGATGTAAGCAGTGTAGGACTCTATAACCTATCCGACTAGGACTTTTCCCTGTAACCCTAGGACCTGATGACTATATAAGTCGGGCCTATAGGAGCCTTTAGGGCACGATAACTTAGACTCTCTAGTCACCTCGCACAGCGAACCAATCCCTGTAACTCGGCGTATTGCTCTTATAGTGATTTATATCAGGAGTAGGATTCCGCCACCGTTGTGGGATCTGAACCTGGGTAAGCTGTGTAACCTCGTACCCGTCAACCGTCCGCCTTCCTGCACGTCTCTAAACACGCACTGTGAGGACCCATCCATGGCGTACTCGTCGGCAATACTACGACAGTTGGCGCCCACCGTGGGGCAAGAGGCGCTTCAAGCTCTTCAGCGGGCGAGGACCAAGATCTTCACGGGAATCGGCGAAACCGTAGCCATCAGTCGCGTTCTTTTCTCCGGCAACGTTCCGACCATCCCTCCCGACGAGTTCTAGATCCCGGCGAAGAAGAACCCTATGCGATGCTTGATCGTCCCCATCGGAGATATCCACCTCTTCATCGGTGAAACCGACTTGGGCACTAGTTCCCTGGAAGTCGGAGGAGCATCAAGACCCGCACGGACCGCCTACGGGCAGGATACGTTCGCGCAAGGATCGATGTCGGATCTCTCGGAGTTTTCTGGCAAAGATCGGAAAAATTCAAGGCCCACCAAAACCGCCCCTGTGCTGGATATAATGGTGGAAGATCACTGCAAATCCGCCGGCTTCGCCCGTGCGTCTGGACAACAGAGATCCAAGTTCGTCGATGTAGTTACCATCTTCGATCTGGCGCGCTGCGTCCAGAGAGAGGGTGAAAACCCCCGCGATTATCTTGCTAGGTGGCTCCGTATACGGGCCGACCTGGCTCATTACGCCAATGATGATGCTATGTATCACTTTGTGGAAGGACTGGACCAAGGTACGCTTCTCCGGCATATGCTAAAGCGACAGCAGACTTCAGGACCTTCGCTTTTGAAAGCATGGTGAACACCGTCAACAGCTATGCGGAGGCTGAGGAGCAAGCTCGGATAGAAATCACGCTTATTGGCAGAACCCCTCCGCCTCAGCCAGCACCACCACCGCCTCCGGTCGTCATCGCCGCAGCTGCGCCACCACCTCCAGTCATCATCGCTACTGTTTCACCTCCACCCCCCATCATCAAGGAAGCCCCGGCACCCTCCGACTCCGTGCTTGACGCACTCTATGCCGACATCAGCGCATATTCGGAGGAGATAGACTTCAGCCCGGAGGAGCTAGACTCCGCCATGCAGGAGATGGAGGAGGATTACAAACGCGACGAGCAGGTCAACAACGCCGTCAAGTCCCGAGAAGTGTTTGTCGCCATTGGGACGGTGATGGATGAAGATCAGCCTAGACGATCTCCGCCTACAGCGCTGGAAAAAGGGAAGGGACCACCTATTGCTGCCAATAATGATCACGCAAAGGTCATGCCCCCTCCGCTTAACCGAGTGCAGCAGCCACAGAAACTAGGCACCAGTCCGAGCAACAACAACACCGCAAACCCGCCGCCTCCGGCATCTACGTCTGCTGCGGCCCAAGTCACTCCAGCTAATATAGTGATGTACGGCGATCTCCTCGTCGAGCCTATGACCGTGGCTCATATTCGCAATGTCGTCCAGCTCGACGAGAAGTGCCAGCAGCTGCTGGAGGAAGCGCAGGCCATCGCGGAGCAAGGCGCAAAGCTAGATCGAGATCTGGCCAACGCACAGAAGTCAATAGAGAAAGCTAGAGCAATGGAGGCCAGGTACAAGACTCTGCTGCAGCAGCAGAAGGATAAGAAAGCTCCGGCTCGTGTCATCAACGATCTTGGTGTGCGGCGAAACCTAGGATAGGCTCCCTCAAAGCCGACACAGGCCAAGCCATACATTAACAATGAAGGCAGGCAGGTGATGCCCACTCCTCTTCTCAACCTCGCCGTAGCCAAGACCCTTCTAGAGCAGGATAGATCACCTGAAGCGGTGAACCAGGTCTATGACCTAGTGGCCAAGACAGTGAAACAACAGGACAAGGCCACCTCTTAGAGTCTTGATTCTGACCCAGCGTTTTGCTAGTCTAGCCAGCATAATCCGCCAAGGGATAGATCTCCTCTTGATGTCGGGTCCCAGACGGGTTCACCAGAATGAAGACGGAGGGATGCGCGCAACAGGAAAGATGATATCCCATATCCTCTAACCATGGAGGCAAGGCTCAACCTCGCCACCCATCTCCACCGCCCCGCTCTCCCCGACATCGCGAAGACCCCAAGGCTCACCATCGTACGGACATGCCTCCACCTAAGCAACGCGACATCGTCATCCGCGACAACGCGGAGCAGGCCCATCATGATAGGGAACGCAGCCAAGGACAGGTCACGCCATGACCCTCTGCGTCCGACAAACAATCGCGACAAGCGTGAGGCGTCACAGGAGGGTAACAGCAAGAAGGTTAACCCACCGCCACCTCCACCTCTGTCGCCACCCAGCAGCCACCATGGCGGAGGAGGCCCGCGGTGTTCGTGCAGCCCATCCCCTGATAGAAAGAAGAAGAAAAGAAGCCCGAAGCCATATGACGCATGATCACGTCTAGACAAGATCCACGAGGCCCGGGATGCAGCATACCTAGGACCACACTGCTTTGGACCTGCAATACGGATTGTAGCTTACCCCAAGGGTTTCCGGATTGACAAGACCATCAAGCCCTATGACGGCACCACCAAGCCAGCTACATGGTTGCAGGATTACGGTAACGCGGTGGAGATCTCCAGGGGAAACCCCAACATTGCCGTCAAGTACCTCTCACTGATGCTCGCAGACACGACCCGATAATGCATCGATGACTTGCCGGAGAAATCTATCTGCAACTGGCTGGACATGCAAGAAGCATTCACCAAGAACTTCAAGAGTATGTACAAACGTCCCTGTACTGTTGGCGACCTACAGCGGTGCGTGTAGGAGAAAGACGAATCATCTCGCGCCTACCTATCCCGCTAGTTGGATATGAAGAATTCCTGCGCAGGAGTGCACTCATAGACCGCCATGTCCGCTTTCATCGATGGGTTGGAAAGGGGTACGTTGCTCCGACATACGTTGAAGCGCCTGCAGTACAACCACCAGCTAGATCTCAATCAGATGATCCAGCTGGCTAGTGAGTTCGCGGCTGCCGACGATGATGCTCGCGGCTCCCTGCCGACAACAGCCGTTCCAACACAAGCTCGGAGGAACAACAGCACCAAGAGGAAAATCCCGCCAGAAGAAAAGCATGTAGGGGTTCGTAGCATGGAAAACAAAAAATTTCTACCGCATACAAACAAACAAGCCAAGATCTACCTACTAGATTGTAGCAACGAGTTGATAGAATAACTCACCCTCGAAGATTCCAAAGTGTTTAACGAGAGCGGATTCTCGTGGGTGATGTAGTCGTACTCTTCCCGATCTCAAGATCGTGTAGACGATCCTTCCGGCGCTGTGTTCCGGCAGCGCTTCCGCAGTCGGTCACACGTTCTGTACTCGAAGAAGACCTTCCTCTCCCTTGTTCCAGCAGGCAGCGGAGGTTGTAGCACTCTCCTCGTGATTCCGGTAGCACGATGGCATGGTACCGAAAGTAGAGGGGAGATCTCGCAGGGCTTCGCCTTAAGCCGGAGCGAGTATGGTGGACTATGAGAGAGGCCTCGGTGATCTAGGTTTTAGACACACCAAGGAGGAGAGGATAGGCCAACGGCTAGGGCAAGGGGATGCCCTAACTCGGCGGCTAGGGTTTTTCCCTAGGCGGCGACAACAGCAGGAGGTGGCGGCGCCGGCGGCTTGGGGCTAGGGTTTGCAGGGTGCAAGGTGTGTGTCTTGGAGGGGCAGCCATGCCCCTCCTTATATAGGTGGAAGAGGCCGGCCAAGGGGAGGGGAGTCCCTCCCAACTCGGCTTCCAAGGCCGGCGGTGGAGGGAGAGGGAATTCCTCCCCAAGTAGGTTTCCTACTCTCCCTCCACCAAGCAAAATAGCCGTTTGACTTTTCAAATTGGCGTTTGACTTTTCAAACTAGAATTTGATGTATCCCTTTATTTTGCTCAGCGATGACACCTAGTACATGATGCAACCATTCCAACTTGTTATGAAAGATTCATGTACCTTTCCCCTCCGGAGTTCCGGATATTCCGGAACCTTCTAGAACATTCCCGATGAAAACACCGGAACCATTCTCCAACCCCGAAACAGGACTTTCCTTATATGAATCTTATTCTCCGGACCATTCTGGATCTCCTCGTGATATCCCGGATCTCATCCGAGACTCCGAACAACATTCGATCTCTTATTCATCATTCCATAACTACTCAACAACGTCGAATCCTTAAGTGTGTCTCCCTACGGTTCGTGAATTATGCGGACATGATCGAGACACTTCTCCGAACAATAACCAATAGAGGAATCTGGAAATTCATATGGTTCCCACATATTTCTACGATTACTTTGCGATCGAATGAACCACTTACATACAATACCAATTTCCCTTTGTCTCACGATAGTTTACTTATCCGAGGTTTTGATCGTCGGTATCTCTGCATACCTAGTTCAACCTCGTTACTGATAAGTACTCTTTTCTTGTTCCCATGATATGTGATTCCTTGTGAGCCAGTCACATGCTTGCAAGCAAAATGGATGACATTCCACCGAGAGGGCCCAGAGTATATCTATCCGTCATATGGATGGACAAATCCCACTCTTGATCCATGTGTCTCAACAATACTTTCCGAACACTCAATGCCACCTTTATAGCCACCCAGTTACGGTGTGGTGTTTGATGTCATCAAAGCATCCTTTCGATGATGGTTATAAGCATGATCTCATGGTTGAATGAATTAGGTTACTATGTATCAGAAAGCATATAGCAATTGAACTATTAAAATGACTTGATCTTTATGCTACGCTTATCTATAGGAGTATGTCCATCATATCATTCTCCTAACGATATGATCTTGTTGTTAATAACATCTCAATGTTCATGATAGGGAAACCACAATCATTTATTAACCAACAAGCTAGTATTATAAAGAGGCTTTACTAGGGACTCTATTTTAGTTTACAAATCACACAAGTATTAATGTTTCCTTGTTAATACTATTATAGCATGAATGTAAACATTTATCATAAACACAAAGATATAATAATAACTACATTTATTATTGCCTCTAGGGCATATCTCCAACAGTCTCCCACTTGCACTAGAGTCAACTAATCTAGACTACATGGTAATATACCGAACACCCATGGCAGTTTGGTGTTGGTCATGGTTTGCCCTCGGGAGAGGTTTAGTCAACGAATCCGCCACATTCAGATCTGTGTGTACTTTGCAAATCTTTATGTCACCATCTTGGACATGTTCTCGAATAGCGTGAAAACGTAGCTTGATGTGCTTCAGCTTCTTGTGTGACCTTGGTTCTTGCGCATTGGCTATGGCGCCCATGTTATCACAGTAGATAGACATTGGGTCCAGCGCACTTGGAACCACACCGAGATATGTAATGAACTCTTTCATCCATATTGCTTCTTGTGAAGCCTCCGAAGCAACCATGTATTCCGATTCAGTTGAAGATCTCGCCACAACGCTTTGCTTTGCACTCCTCCAGCTAACTGCCGCACCAGTCAAAGTAAATACGTATCCAGATTGTGATTTAGAATCATCCGGATCGGTGTTCCAACTAGCATCGGTGTAACCATTAACAACGAGCTGTTCATCACCTCCATAAGAAAGAACCATATCCTTAGTTCTTCTCAAGTACTTAAGGATGTTTTTGACCGCTGTCCAATGATCCACTCCTAGATCACTTTGATATCTGCTAGTCAAACTAACAGCATATGCAATGTCGGGTCTAGTACATAGCATGGCATACATTAGAGATCCTATGGCTGAGGCATAGGGAGTTTTACTCATCCTTTCTCTATCTTCTGCCGTTGTTGGACTTTGAGTTTTACTCAAGGTCGTATTGGGCAACATGGGCAAGAACCCTTTCTTGCTATCTTCCATTCCAAACCTCTTTAGAACTTTGTCCAAATATGTACTTTGTGACAATGATATTAGGCGTCTTGATCTATCTCTATAAATCTTTATGCCCAATATGTAAGCTGCTTCGTCAAGATCTTTCATTGAAAAACTATTATTGAAATATTCCTTGACACTATTAAGAAGGTCTACATCATTCCTAATCAACAATATGTCATCTACATATAGTATTAAGAATGCTACAGAGGTCCCACTCACTTTCTTGTAAATACAAGCTTCTCCATAAGTTTGTATAAAACCAAAACTTTTGATCACCTTATCAAAACGTTGATTCCAACTTCGGGATGCTTCCTTCAATCCGTATATGGACCTTTGAAGTTTGCACACCTTGTTAGCATCTTTAGAATCGACAAAAGCTTTGGGTTGCATCATATACAACTCTTCATCAATGTCTCCATTGAGGAACGCCGTTTTGACATCCATCTGCCATATCTCATAATCATAATATGAAGCGGTTGCTAACATAATCCTTACAGACTTTAGCTTCGCTACAGGTGAGAAAGTCTCATCGTAGTCAACTCCTTGAATTTGTCGAAACCCTTTTGCGACAAGTCGAGCTTTATAGACAGTAACATTACCATCAGCATCTGTTTTCTTCTTGAAAATACATTTGTTCTCGACAGCCTTCCGGCCATCCGGTAAGTCCACCAAAGTCCATACTTGGGTTTCGTACATGGATCCAATCTCGGATTTCATGGCTTCTTGCCATTTATTGGAATCTGGGCTCATCATCGCTTCCTCATATGTCGCAGGGTCATCGGTGTTGTCCACCAACATGACACTCATAACGGGATCATACCAATCAGGAGTGGTACGAGTTCTTGTTGACCTGCGAGGCTCTGTAGCAACTACAACCGAAGTTTCATGATCATTATCATTAGCTTCCTCTCTTATTGGTGCAGGCACCACAGGAACTTCTTCCGGTGCTGCGCTACTCGCAAGTTCGAGAGAAGGTTCGACAACCTCGTCGAGTTCTACTTTCCTTCCAGTCACTTCTTTCGAGAGAAATTCCTTCTCTAGAAAGGATCCATTCTTTGCAACGAAGATTTTGCCTTCGGATCTATGATAGAAGGTATACCCAATAGTTTCCTTTGGGTATCCTATGAAGACGCATTTTTCTGCTTTCGGTTCAAGCTTGTCCGGCTGTAACTTCTTTACATAGGCTTCGCAACCCCAAACTTTAAGGAACGACAATTTAGGTTTCTTCCCAAACCATAATTCATACGGTGTCGTTTCAATGGATTTAGATGGTGCCCTATTTAAAGTGAATGCGGCTGTTTCTAATGCATAACACCAAAATGATAGCGATAAATCTGTAAGTGACATCATAGAACGAACCATATCTAAGAGAGTTCGATTATGACGTTCGGATACACCATTACGCTGTGATGTTCCCGGCGGTGTCAATTGTGAAAGTATTCCACCTTTATTCAAATGCTCGCCAAACTTGTAACTTAGATATTCACCTCCACGATCAGAACGCAGAAATTTAATCTTCTTGTTACGTTGATTCTCAACCTTACTTTGAAATTCCTTAAACTTCTCGAAAGTTTCGGACTTATGTTTCATGAAATAGATATACCCATATCTACTCAAGTCATTCGTGAAGGTAAGAACATAACGATAACCACCGCGTGATGCTACACTTATTGGACCACACACATCGGTATGTATGATTTCCAATAAGTCCGTAGCTCGCTCCATTATACCAGAAAATGGAGTCTTAGTCATTTTACCCATCAGACATGCTTCGCATCTTTCAAGTGATTCGAAATCAAGTGATTCAAGAAGTCCATCGGAATGGAGTTTCTTCATACGCTTCACTCCAATGTGACCAAGACGACAGTGCCACATATAGATCGAGTTATCGCTCGATTTCAAACGTTTAGCTTCTATGTTATTATGTGTATTTCCACTATCGAGATTCAATAAGAATAGACCATCTATCAAAGGTGCATGTGCATAAAACATATTACTCATATAAATCGAACAACCATTATTCTCGGACTTAAACAAGTAACCGTCTCGCAATAAACAAGATCCCGATATAATGTTCACGCTTAACACAGGCACCAAATAACAATTATTTAAGTATAAAACTAATCCCGATGGTAGATGAAGAGGTAGCGTGCCGACCGCGATCACATCAACCTTTGATCCGTTTCCAACGCGCATCGTCACCTCGTTCTTCGCTAGCTTCCGTTTATTCTGCAGCACCTGTTTTGAGTTACAAATATGAGCAACCGAATCAGTATCAAATACCCAGGCACTACTACGAGTACTAGTGAGATACACATCAATAACATGTATATCGGATATACCGTTCTTCTTGATGTTGCCGTTCTTCAAATCCGCCAAGTACTTTGGGAAATTCCGCTTCCAGTGACCTTCTCCCTTGCAGTAAAAGCACTCTGTATCAGGCTTAGGTCCAGCCTTGGTCTTCTTCGTCGGTGCGACAACTTTCTTACCACCCTTCTTGAAGTGTCCTTTTTGCTTAGACTTGCCTTTCTTGAATTTGGTGGTCTTATTGACCATCAACACTTGGTGCTCTTTCTTGATCTCCACTTCTGCAGATTTTAACATGGAGAAGAGTTCTGGCAACTGCTTCTTCATGCTTTGCATATTTTAGTTCATCACAAAGTTCTTGTAACTTGGTGGTAGTGATTGGAGGACACGGTAAATCCCCAAAGCATTAGGAATCACTATACCCAAGCTTTGAAGTTTGTTTGAGTGCCTAGACATCTTAAGCACATGCTCACTGACGGAGCTGCCCTCTTCCATCTTGCAGTTAAAGAACTTTTTAGAAGCCTCATAGCTCTCAAGTGCCGCGTGAGTCTCAAAAATCAATTTGAGTTCACGGACAATATCATGTGGGTCTGAATTCTCAAACCTTTTCTGAAGCTCCGATTCCAAACCATAAAAGATAGCACACTGAACTATGGAGTACTGATTCTTCCGAGCGAGGTAAACGTTCTTTACTTCATCGGTAGCATCAGCTGCAGGTGGGTCACCCAGCGGTGCATCCAGCACATAGGTCAAATTACCAGCATTGAGGACAATCCTCAAATTGCGGAACCAATCCGCGAAGTTGCTTCCATTGTTTTTCAACTTTTCTTTCTCTAGGAACGCATTAAAATTGATGGTAGGGGCCGCCATTGATTTACAACATATTTGCAATAGTTTAGACTAAGTTTATGACAAATTGAGTTCTAATTAATAGTTTAAATTAATCTAGGTGAACTCCCACTCAAAACAATATCCCTCACATTGTTTTAGTGATCACACGAACCAAATCCACCAAATCAAAACCGATCATTACGAGAGTTGATGTAGCTTCAATGGCGAACAATCGACATGTTCATCATATCTACTATATGATTCATGCTTTACCTTTCGGTGATCCGTGTTCCGAGACCATGTCTGTACATGCTAGGCTCGTCAAGATCAAACCTTAGCTTCCGCATGAGCAAATCTGGCTTGCCCATGTTGTATACACTTGCGGAATCTAACACACCCGATCATCACGTGGTTCTTCGAAACAACAAGCTTTAGCAACGGTTCTTACTAAGGATGAACACTTTAGAACTTGAAATTCATGTGCATGAGGGATCATCTTATAATGCTACCGTCGTTAACCAAGCAATACAAGATGCATAAAGGATTAACATCACATGCAATTCATAATATGTGATATGATATGGCCTTTCTTCTTTGTGCTTCCGATCTTCATCTTCAATGACGTTGCTCCATGGTTGTCGTCCACAAACTTCAACTATTACAACTACTTTGAATAGACACACGGGTCTTAACAGAGATTAAAGACAACCATATGGCTCCTGCCGGTTGCCAACTTACAATAAGGAACATTGCATACATCAAATATAATCACAATCATGGCCATATCACTGTTGGAGATATGCCCAAGAGGCAATAATAAAGTGGGTTATTATCATATCTTCATACTTATGATAAATGTTTACATACCATGCTATAATTGTATTAACCGGAAACATTAATACTTGTGTGATTTGTAAACTAAAATAAGAGTCCCTAGTATAGCCTCTTGTTAAACTAGCTTGTTGGTTAATATATGATCATGGTTTCCTGATCATGAACATAGAGATGTTATTAACAACAGGATCATATCATTAGGAGAATGATGTGATGGACATACTCCTATAGATAAGCGTAGCATAAAGATCAAGTCATTTCAATAGTTCAATTGCTATATGCTTTCTGATACATAGTAACCTAATTCCTTCGACCATGAGATCATGCATATCACCTTTGCCGGATGGATGCTTTGATGACATCAAACACCACACCGTAACTGGGTGGCTATAAAGGTGGCATTGAGTGTTCGGAAAGTATTGGTTGAGACACATGGATCAAGAGTGGGATTTGTCCATCCATATGACGGATAGATATACTCTGGGCCCTCTTGGTGTAATGTCATCCAATTAGCTTGCAAGCATGTGACTGGCTCACAAGGGATCACATATCACGGGAACGAGAAAAGAGTACTTATCGGAAACGAGGTTGAACTAGGTATGCAGAGATACCGACGATCATAACCTCGGATAAGTAAAATATCGTGAGACAAAGGGAAATTGGTAATCGTATGTAAGTGGTTCATTCGATCGCAAAGTAATCGTAGAAATATGTGGGAGCCATATGAATTTCCAGATTCCTCTATTGGTTATTGTTCGGAGAAGTGTCTCGATCATGTCCGCATAATTCACGAACCGTAGGGAGACACACTTAAGGATTTGACGTTGTTTGAGTAGTTATGGTATTATGAGAAAGAGACCGAATGTTGTTCGGAGTCTCGGATGGGATCCGGGATATCACGAGGTGATCTGGAATGGTCCGGAGAATAAGATTCATATAAGGAAAGTCCCGTTTTGGAGTTCGGGAATGATTTCGGTGTTTTCATCGGGAATGTTCTAGAAGGTTCCGGATTGTCCGGCACTCCGGGGGGGGGAGGGGTACATGAATGTGTCATTACATATTGGAATGATTGCATCATGTACTAAGTGTTCTTGCTGTCCCAAATAAAGGATTAAATTGAATCCCAAAACAGAAAAGTCAAATGTCCAGTTTGAAAGTCAAACTGCCAAAACAAGAAACTGTGGGAAACAAGCAAGAGGAGTTGGAACCAACTTGGAGGAGGAGTCCCACTCCTCCAAGCCGGCGGCCAGCCCTAGGCCGAGTTGGGGAGGGACTCCCTCCCTCCCTGGCGCGCCAAGGCCCCTCCCACCTATATAAGGAGGGGCAGGGCTCCCCTCCTAACACACACAAGTTCCTATCTTCTACCTCCGGTTTAGAGCCGTTTTGGTTTAGAGCTTCTAATTGCTTTAGCCAGCGGTTTAGAGCCTTCTAATTGGTTTAGAGCCTTCTAATTGGTGTGTCTAATTACTAGACCACTAATAGCCTCTCTCATACTCCACCATACTCGCACCGGCTTAAGGCGAAGCCCTGCGGGATTTCCCCTCTACTTCCGGTACCACGCCGTTGTGCTGCCGGAATCGCGAGGAGAGTACTACAACCTCCGCTGCCTGCTGGAACAAGGGAGAGGAAGGTCTTCGTCGAGTACCGAACGTGTGACCGACTGCGGGAGCGCTGCCGGAACGTGGCGCCGGAAGGATCGTCTACACGATCTTGAGATCGGAAAGAGTACGACTACATCACCCACGAGAATCTGCTCTCGTTAACCGCTTTGGAATCTTCGAGGGTGAGTTCCTCTATCGACTCGTTGCTACAATCTAGTAGATAGATCTTGGCTTGTTTGTTTGTATGCGATAGAAATTTTTTGTTTTCCATGCTACGAACCCCTACAGTGGTATCAGAGCCGTGTCTATATGTAGATCTGTTGCACGAGTAGAACACAATGGTCATTGTGGGCGTTGATGCTTTTATTGTCGATTGCTTCTTGTGTACTTTGCATCTTGCGGTATGTTGGGATGAAGCGGCCCGGGCTAACCTTACATGACATCGTTCATGAGACTTGCTCCACGCTTGACATGCAACTTGTATTGCATAAGTGGCTTTGCGGGTGCCTGTTTCTCCTAGCATAGTATAGATCCAATTCACAATGGGTGATTAACAATACTTGTGTCAACGTTGTGGTTCATGTTCGTAAGTTAGAACGACACTTATAGAAAGCCCCAAACCACGTAAAACATGCAAAGGAAGTAGAGGCGTCTAACTTTGTTTTGCAGGGGTGTGCAGTGATGTGATATGGCCATGATTGTGATTATATATGATGTATGCAATGTTCCTTATTGTAAGTCGGCAACCGGCAGGAGCCATATGGTTGTCTTTAATTTATGTTAAGACCCGCGTGTCTATTCAAAGTAGTTGTAATAGTTGAAGCCGGTGGACGACAACCATGGAGAGGCGTCATTGACCTTGATGCAATGCCGGTGATGATGGAGATCATGTTCGTGCTTGAAGATGGAGATCGGAAGCACAAAGAAGAAAGGCCATATCATATCACATATATATTGAATTGCATGTGATGTTAATCCTTTATGCATCTTGTATTGCTTAGTAGACGACGGTAGCATTATAAGATGATCCCTCATGCACATGAATTTCAAGTCATAAAGTGTTCACCCTTAGTTAGCACCGTTGCTAAAGCTTGTTGTTTCGAAGCACCACGTGATGATCGGGTGTGTTAGATTCTACAAGTGTATACAACGTGATCAAGCCAGATTTGCTCATGCGGAAACTAAGGTTTGATCTTGACGAGCCTAGCATGTACAAACATGGCCTCAGGAACACAGATTACCGAAAGGTAGAGCATGAGTCATATAGTAGATATGATGAACATGTTGATTGTTCGCCATTGAAGCTATATCAACTCTCGTGATGATCGGTTTTGATGTGGTGGATTTGGTTCGTGTGATCACTAAAACAATGTGAGGGATATTGTTTTGAGTGGGAGTTCACCTAGATTAATTTAATTATTAATTAGAACTCAATTTATCATAAACTGAATCAAAGTGAATTTGCATAGTTGTTGTAGTCATTGGCATCCGTTTATCACCTTGCGCTTAGTTATAATTGAGATGATAGAACTATAGAATTATGGTTAGTTACTTTACGAACTGGTATCGTATTGTTTTTGAAGTGTTAATCTAAAGTTTAAAAGTCCTATTGCAAACTTTCAGTAAGTTCCGGTTACTCCATGAAGATTAATAATAGGTATTAAAATCAAGAGTAACAATTCCAATGTTAGTATATAAGTATCATGTTTGTCTCCATGATTCTTGATATTCAAAGGATTCTCCCAATATCAAGGTTATCTAAGGATCTGAAAGAGTTGTTTCAGAAACCATGATGTGTGGAAGATATTGTGATATCTGAAACGAAGTTTTGGTTGCAACATGATAGAGTATAACATGACAAAAATCATGTTCTCATATTTGATGAGAATTTGCAAAAGGTTGGAGATACTAGTTGTCCTAATCCTCCAAAAGGTTTTGGAGAGCAACATTATACTCGTGATTCACCGTTACAAGCTAAAAGTAACTTGATCATGGATAAATCCATGATAAGGGTGAATATTTGATGTAGGTAAAATGTTTACTACACCAAGAGATTACTAAAGAAAGGAATTTGAAAGAACACCAAACATTTGGTGATCTACTTCAAAGTGCAAGTCCAAAGACATTGGTATTTAACTATACACGCTTTGGACTATATGTCATATGTATGACTCCACTGTTGATGTTGATAGATTCTTTCAAACAGAATAGGAAATACTGAAAGAGAATCTCATAAATATATGGCAGAAAGGAAAAGACTAGAATTGTTCAGTTTAAGTATATAGATGATATACATGTTATGGCTATATTCTTTGCTTATTAAACAATGTGGTTCTTAAGTATTTAATACTGAATTTGTTGGTATGAATCGTCATACGAAACAACAGAATTCATGAACTACAATGGCCTAAGTAACTAGCAAAAGAATATGTGATGATGTTCATCGAGAACAAATAAAGGGTTATTGTGTTGTTCGTTAAACATCAAAGCTTGCCTTCAAGATTTGTTTTATCAGGTATTATGAGAACAAAAGGGTTGTTCAAATAATTGTCGTAATCCATAAAAGATGGATGATTCACAAAATCTCGTTGGAGAAATCACATCCATAAAACTAGTGCTAAAAATGTCGAAAGACAAATTGATTGAAAGGTCACTTAGGAAGTGACATCGCCGTTTAAATTATATTGGAAAGAACACATGAAGAAACTCCATGTGGATGGAATTTTGGAGTCGTTTGATTTTTGATCACATGACGCTTGTGAAACTTTCCTAGAGATAATTAAAACTTCGTTCATAGGCCAAAAGGGAACGAATGACTAGCTTATTGGAAATTGTACATATTGTTGTACAAAGACCATCATGTGTAGTCAAAAGCGATGGATTTCAACTTCATATGCTTTCTCCGAGAATTTGAGTGAATATATGAATATTTACTTAATAAGGATAAAGTATGAAACACTTGAAAAGTTCAAAGACTTTCAAGATGAAGTGCAAAATCATAGTAACAAGAATATAAATAGTTTATGATAAAGATCATAAAGGGAGATATTTGAGTTACAGAGTTTAGCATAATACCTAAGATTTAAGGAATTGTTCCGTGGATTTGCATTTCCCGAAAGACCATAAGGGTATGGGGCGTTCGAGGTATGTAATTAAACCTTGTTTAACATGGTAAGATCAAAGGTATAATTCATAAAACCTGCCATTATATTTTAAAGATTAAAAGCTTTAGAGATTACCGTTTTTCCACTGAAAAGAGCTCCATCATAATCCGTTGAAATGACACCATGTAAAGTTATGGTTTGGGATAAAACCCAAGTTGTCCTTTCTTAAACATTGGTATGCTTTGCATAAGAAAGATGTTTTGCAACCAAAGTCGGATAAACCTGTCTTTGTATGTTATTTCAAATAACTGTTAAGTATTCCTCCATAACACCAGAGACAAAAGTGTTTGTCACTTAAAACGTCAAGTTTCTTTGAGAAGGAATTTTTCGTGAAAAGTTAAGTGGGAGGACAATAGAACTTTGATAAGGTTAAAAGAACCTTAGCTATATGTGCAGAGTTGCGCAGCGCCGAAAAGTGTTCCGAAGGCAGCAACAAAGCTCATGGCTCACGTACCTCAAAGGTTGTGATCACGAAGATCTAAGTTCCTATTGAAACAAGTAGATCGGGTAAACAATCAAATACCAAGATTTGAGGGTTGAATCATTATTTGAGAATAATGAACCGACTACATGCAAAGAAGCGATGATGGGCCCTGACTCCGTCAAATGGCTTGAAGCCATAAAATCCGTGATAGTTCCATACACGAGAAATCAAGTTTTGAACTTGAAGGACCCTCGAGAAAGGTGTAAGACCTTATAGTTGTGTTTGGATCTATAAAGAAATAGACATGGATGTTTCACATCTATGAAATAGTCGACATGTTGGGAAAGAGTTCACAACAATGTTCAAAGGTTGTATATGACAAGATTTGATCTTTCATAGCGATGTTTAGTCTAGACGGATTAATGTAGCAACCACTACATATAAATTTTGTTATATGAATAAACAAAACAAGTTCTTCTAATAGAATTGTTACCTAGGACGTGTGCATGACGCGGTCCAAAGGGTTTTGTTAAATTCAAGGGATGCTAAAAACATATGCAAACTTCAATGGTTGAAGTAAACGTAGCGGAGTTGGAATCTTCACTATGATGAATCTGTTAAAGGAGTTTTAAAAGTTCATTAGAGACAATGAAGATGCTTGCATTTGCAAGAAATTAAGTGGGAGCGCTAAGACATATTTCTAATACATTATGTGGAGGACATATTGTTGATTAGAAAAGATGTATCTTTTATTAACACATATTAAGAATTTCATCCCGATGAAAGACTTAGGCAAAACCCAAATATTTGGCATCGATAGACGCTAATATGGTTGTGCCAGAAGTACATAGACAAGATATTGAATGAGTTCAATATAGAAACTACAAGAGAGGTTCTTGTCACACAGAAAGGATTGAATAAGTTCAATGTTGATGATATATTCAAGTGTATTGACATTTGGTAAAGTGAAACAAATAATCAAGTATAGATTGATACTTGATGTATGAAATCACAAAGAGTATTTATATCAATCATACTGTGATATGTACAAATCCAGATATGTCCTATGCTCTAAATGTTGTGAGCATATACCAGAATGATTCGTAAGATGATCATTGGACAATAGTAAGGATATTCTTATGATCTTTTGGAAGAACTAAGAGTATAATATTTGTAGAAGTGACAAATAGATGGTTAGTTCATTGTAAAAGTACTACATTGATACTAGTTTTGTCACAAAGTACAAATTAAGTTTATCTCAATCTAAACTAAGGGTGGCACAATATAATGGAAAGTAAGTTCCATAATGGATTTGGATGAGTTCCAAAGTTAAGACATTGTGACAGATACTACAACAAAAGGCTAAGTATATGACTGCTACTATAGCAGCAAAAGAGGGCATTTGTGTCAAGTAGTTTGTTATCAAACTAGGTGTAGTTCACAATGGGATAATACTATGAAGATATATTGTACGACAATATTGTCAACATGTTTTAACCCCAAAGAACTAAAGGTCACACCAAAGGACCAAATTTGTACGAAGCCATCTCATTAGAGAATGAGTGATGCGTAGAGACGCAAATACATGCAATTACACACGGACCTGGAAGTGTCAGATCCGGAGATCAGTTGACCACTAGCAATCGTGTACATACAACACCGGAAAGCCATAGGTGTTGAATACACAAAGGTTTGAAACTAGATTATTGACTCTGGTGCAAGTGGGAGACTGTTGGAGATATGCCCAAGAGGCAATAATAAAGTGGGTTATTATCATATCTTCATACTTATGATAAATGTTTACATACCATGCTATAATTGTATTAACCGGAAACATTAATACTTGTGTGATTTGTAAACTAAAATAAGAGTCCCTAGTATAGCCTCTTGTTAAACTAGCTTGTTGGTTAATATATGATCATGGTTTCCTGATCATGAACATAGAGATGTTATTAACAACAGGATCATATCATTAGGAGAATGATGTGATGGACATACTCCTATAGATAAGCGTAGCATAAAGATCAAGTCATTTCAATAGTTCAATTGCTATATGCTTTCTGATACATAGTAACCTAATTCCTTCGACCATGAGATCATGCATATCACCTTTGCCGGATGGATGCTTTGATGACATCAAACACCACACCGTAACTGGGTGGCTATAAAGGTGGCATTGAGTGTTCGGAAAGTATTGGTTGAGACACATGGATCAAGAGTGGGATTTGTCCATCCATATGACGGATAGATATACTCTGGGCCCTCTCGGTGTAATGTCATCCAATTAGCTTGCAAGCATGTGACTGGCTCACAAGGGATCACATATCACGGGAACGAGAAAAGAGTACTTATCGGAAACGAGGTTGAACTAGGTATGCAGAGATACCGACGATCATAACCTCGGATAAGTAAAATATCGTGAGACAAAGGGAAATTGGTAATCGTATGTAAGTGGTTCATTCGATCGCAAAGTAATCGTAGAAATATGTGGGAGCCATATGAATTTTCAGATTCCTCTATTGGTTATTGTTCGGAGAAGTGTCTCGATCATGTCCGCATAATTCACGAACCGTAGGGAGACACACTTAAGGATTTGACGTTGTTTGAGTAGTTATGGTATTATGAGAAAGAGACCGAATGTTGTTCGGAGTCTCGGATGGGATCCGGGATATCACGAGGTGATCTGGAATGGTCCGGAGAATAAGATTCATATAAGGAAAGTCCCGTTTTGGAGTTCGGGAATGATTTCGGTGTTTTCATCGGGAATGTTCTAGAAGGTTCCGGATTGTCCGGCACTCCGGGGGGGGGGAGGGGTACATGAATGTGTCATTACATATTGGAATGATTGCATCATGTACTAAGTGTTCTTGCTGTCCCAAATAAAGGATTAAATTGAATCCCAAAACAGAAAAGTCAAATGTCCAGTTTGAAAGTCAAACTGCCAAAACAAGAAACTGTGGGAAACAAGCAAGAGGAGTTGGAACCAACTTGGAGGAGGAGTCCCACTCCTCCAAGCCGGCGGCCAGCCCTAGGCCGAGTTGGGGAGGGACTCCCTCCCTCCCTGGCGCGCCAAGGCCCCTCCCACCTATATAAGGAGGGGCAGGGCTCCCCTCCTAACACACACAAGTTCCTATCTTCTACCTCCGGTTTAGAGCCGTTTTGGTTTAGAGCTTCTAATTGCTTTAGCCAGCGGTTTAGAGCCTTCTAATTGGTTTAGAGCCTTCTAATTGGTGTGTCTAATTACTAGACCACTAATAGCCTCTCTCATACTCCACCATACTCGCACCGGCTTAAGGCGAAGCCCTGCGGGATTTCCCCTCTACTTCCGGTACCACGCCGTTGTGCTGCCGGAATCGCGAGGAGAGTACTACAACCTCCGCTGCCTGCTGGAACAAGGGAGAGGAAGGTCTTCGTCGAGTACCGAACGTGTGACCGACTGCGGGAGCGCTGCCGGAACGTGGCGCCGGAAGGATCGTCTACGCGATCTTGAGATCGGAAAGAGTACGACTACATCACCCACGAGAATCTGCTCTCGTTAACCGCTTTGGAATCTTCGAGGGTGAGTTCCTCTATCGACTCGTTGCTACAATCTAGTAGATAGATCTTGGCTTGTTTGTTTGTATGCGATAGAAAATTTTTGTTTTCCATGCTACGAACCCCTACAATCACATCACAGCACACCCCTGCAAAACAAAGTTAGACGCCTCTAATTTCTTTGCATGTTTTACGTGGTTTGGAGCTTTCAATAAGTGTTGATCTAACTTACGAACAAGAACCACAATGTTGATGTTTGAACTATCAAGTGCCCGTTGTAAATTGGATCTATACTATAATTGGAGAGACACACCCGCAAAGCCACTTATGCAATACAAGTTGCATGTTGAGCGTGGAGCAAGTCTCATGAACGATGTCATGTAAGGTTAGCTCGAGCAAGATGCAAAGTACACAAGAAGCAATTGATAATAAAAACACCACCGCCCACAATGACCATTGTGTTCTACTCGTGCAATAGATCTATATATAGACACGGCTCTGATACCACTATAGGGGTTCGTAGCATGGAAAAAAAAATTCTACCGCATACAAACAAACAAGCCAAGATCTATCTACTAGATTGTAGCAACGAGTCGATAGAATAACTCACCCTCGAAGATTCCAAAGTGTTTAACGAGAGCGGATTCTCGTGGGTGATGTAGTCGTACTCTTCCCGATCTCAAGATCGTGTAGACGATCCTTCCGGCGCTGCGTTCCGGCAGCGCTTCCGCAGTCGGTCACACGTTTGGTACTCGACGAAGACCTCCCTCTCCCTTGTTCCAGCAGGCAGCGGAGGTTGTAGCACTCTCCTCGTTATTCCGGCAGCACGACGGCGTGGTACCGGAAGTAGAGGGGAGATCTCGCAGGGCTTCGCCTTAAGCCGGAGCGAGTATGGTGGACTATGAGAGAGGCCTCAGTGATCTAGGGTTTAGACACACCAAGGAGGATAGGCTAGTCTGACGTCTAGGGCAAGGGGATGCCCCAACTCGGCGGCTAGGGTTTTGCCCTAGGCGGCGGCAGCAGGAGGTGGCGGCGTTGGCGGCTTGGTGCTAGGGTTTGCAGGGTGCAAGGTGTGTGTCTTGGAGGGGCAGCCCTGCCCCTCCTTATATAGGTGGAGGGGGCCGGCCAAGGGGAGGGGAGTCCCTCCCCAACTCGGCTTCCAAGGCCGCCGGTGGAGGGAGAGGGACTTCCTCCCCAAGTAGGTTTCCTACTCTCCCTCCACCAAGCAAAATAGCCGTTTGACTTTTCAAATTGGCGTTTGACTTTTCAAACTAGGATTTGATTTATCCCTTTATTTTGATCAGCGATGACACCTAGTACATGATGCAACCATTCCAACTTGTTATGACACATTCATGTACCCTTCCCCTCCGGAGTGCCGGATATTCCGGAACCTTCTAGAACATTCCCGATGAAAACACCGGAACTATTCTCCAACCCCGAAACAGGACTTTCCTTATATGAATCTTATTCTCCGGACCATTCCGGATCTCCTCGTGATATCCCGGATCTCATCCGAGACTCCGAACAACATTCGGTCTCTTATTCATCATTCCATAACTACTCAACAACGTCGAATCCTTAAGTGTGTCTCCCTACGGTTCGTGAATTATGCGGACATGATCGAGACACTTCTCCGAACAATAACCAATAGAGGAATCTGGAAATTCATATGGTTCCCACATATTTCTACGATTACTTTGCGATCGAATGAACCACTTACATACGATACCAATTTCCCTCTGTCTCACGATAGTTTACTTATCCGAGGTTTTGATCGTCGGTATCTCTGCATACCTAGTTCAACCTCGTTACTGATAAGTACTCTTTTCTCGTTCCCATGATATGTGATCCCTTGTGATCCAGTCACATGCTTGCAAGCCAAATGGATGACATTCCACCGAGAGGGCCCGGAGTATATCTATCTGTCATATGGATGGACAAATCCCACTCTTGATCCATGTGTCTCAACCAATACTTTCCGAACACTCAATGCCACCTTTATAGCCACCCAGTTACGGTGTGGTGTTTTATGTCATCAAAGCATCCTTTTGGTGATGGTGATAAGCATGATCTCATGGTCGAAGGAATTAGGTTACTATGTATCAGAAAGCATATAGCAATTGAACTATTAAAATGACTTGATCTTTATGCTACGCTTATCTATAGGAGTATGTCCATCATATCATTCTCCTAACGATATGATCTTGTTGTTAATAACATATCAATGTTCATGATAGGGAAACCACAATCATTTATTAACCAACAAGCTAGTATTATAAAGAGGCTTTACTAGGGACTCTATTTTAGTTTACAAATCACACAAGTATTAATGTTTCCTTGTTAATACTATTATAGCATGAATGTAAACATTTATCATAAACACAAAGATATAATAATAACTACATTTATTATTGCCTCTAGGGCATATCTCCAACAAAGCAAACCTCCGACATGGTCGCCATGACTTTTGCAGGACGAGGTCATAGCGGACAATGTGGCCGAGGACGGGGAGCTGGTCGTGGGGAGCAGTGAGGTAGTGAAACAACCTCGGCAGCGCTTTGCGTTCCCCAGACCTACGAGGAGTACCGCGATATTCCGTGCCTCGTACACCTCGACGCGAACGACAAAGCCACACACACCAATCGCCATTGCAAGTTCGTTAATGACCTCAAGGAGGACCCAGAGTCCGGCTACAAGGAAAGTCGGAAGAACGGACCGCGAGGCAAGGGCAAGGGGAAGAAGAAAGAGGAGTCCAAGGATTCAAGTGACATGGACGAGGACATTGACACCAAGCACGCCGCCAAGAGCGGCGGCAAGGGCACCAAACCCTTCGAGAAGAAGGCGACAGTTTTCCACACTTTACTTGGCACCCCCATCGTCCGACAATAGAAGACCTCCATGAGGATACTGATGGCCACTCTACCCCCAGTACCCCAATACCTACGCTGGTCGGATATTCCAATTACTTGGGACAGGAAGGATCACCCAGACCTCATCCCTACGGAGAACCAATACGCCATGATCATCAACCCCCTGATTGACGACAACAAGTTCACCAAATGTATGGTGGATAGTGGAAGCAGCATCAACATCATGTACATGGATACACTACACAAGATGAACTTGATGGAGGAAAACCTAAGGCGGACCAGCACCATCTTCCACGACGTAGTTCCTGGTCGGGAGGATCGATCCCTTAGGTGCATCACACTTCGGGTCTCTTTTGGCGACGTCAATAATTACCGCCAAGAACGCATGACCTTTGAGGTGGTACCCTTCAAGAGAGTGTACCACGTCATATTAGCCCGCGACATATTCCACACCTTCATGGCCAAGCCATGCTTCGTCTACAACAAGCTCAAGATATGCGGAACAAACAGTGTCATTATCGTATCCGGAAGCTTTACCAAGGCAAGGGACTACGAGATTGGAGAAGCAGCCTTTGCAGAAGTTGTCCTCTACAGCAAAGAATTCAATGATATCCAGAGCAAGGTCGATGCCTCGGAGATGCTCGCGTCGAAGAAACAGATTTCTGACTCCGCCCAGCATTCAAGGCCGCCATCGATACCAAGCCGGTGGAACTTGTGGTAGGCGATGCCTCCAAGACCACCACCATTGGGACTAACCTGGACCCTAAATTGGAAAGCGTGCTCGTCGAGTTCCTCCATGAGAACAGGGACATCTTTGCCTGGCAACCTACCGGCATGAAAGGTGTACCTAGGGAACTTGCCGAGCATAGCTTGAATATTGATCCAAAATGTAAACCAGTGAAACAACCTCTACAAAGCTTCGGAGATGAGAAGAGACACGCCATAGGCAAAGAGATAGCTAGGTTACTTAAGGCTAGTTTTATTCGAGAAGTCCTTCACACCCGATGGGTCGCCAATCTTGTACTTGTCCCCAAAAAGGGAACCAAAGAATTAAGAATGTGCGTTGATTACACCGGCTTGAACAAAGCATGTCCCAAAGATCCGTTTGCTTTGCCTCACATTGACCAAGTCATTGAATCGACAGCTGGCTTGGAGCTTTTGTGTTTTATCGATGCATACTCAGGATACCACCATATCAAAATGAGGAAGTCAGACCAATTGGCCACTTCGTTCACTACACCCTACGGCACGTTTTGCTATGTCACGATGCCCTTTGGGCTGAAAAACACAGGTGCTACTACCAGCGGACAATGCAACATTGCCTGCACGATCAAATTACTCGGAACATCCATGCCTATGTGGACGATATAGCGGTGATGTCTAAAAAGTCAAACGACTTAATCTCCGACTCAAAAGAAACCTTTGACAATCTCCGAAAGTACAACATGATTCTTAACCCTAAGAAGTGCGTCTTTGGGGTTCCAACTGGCAAATTGTTGGGCTTTATCCTTTCCCAGCATGGAATATAGGTCAACCCGGATAAAATCAAGGACATCTTAAATATAAACCATCCGACATGCCTAAAAGACATACAACGGCTAACAGGTTGCGTTGCAGCAGTTAGTCGGTTCGTCAGCTGACTTGACAATCTTTGCTGCTATACAAGTTGCTGAAGAAGGCGGACAAATTTACGTGGATGTACGAGGAAGATGCAACATTGAAGCAGCTCAAGGAGATACTTTCCTCAACGCCTATCCTTGCAGCACCCGAGCCTAGGGAGCCAATGTTAATTTACATGGCGGCACCAACTGGGTAATCAGCATCGTCGTCGTGGTAGAGCGGAAAGAACCAAGCTATGAGCACGGAGTTCAACAAACATTTTACTATGTAAGTGAGGTCTTGATGGAGTCCAAGCAGCGTTACCCGCACTACCAAAAGATAGCTTATGGAGTGTTCCTTGCTTATTGGAAGCTGAGGCACTACTTCCAGGAGCACCCTATCACATTGGTAAGCAAGACTCCACTGTCTGACATCATCAACAACAACGATGCTACAGGAAGGGTCGCGAAGTGGGGCATTGAACTTGCCGCCTTCGAGATCACCTACAAGAGACGCGACGCTATCAAGTCACAAGCCTTGGCGGATTTTATCGCAGATTGGACGGAGATGCCAGATGCTACCCCAATGCCGGAGCCAGAATACTGGGTGATTCACTTTGACGAATTAAAGCTACTCAACGGCTCGGGGGCTGGTGTGCTACTATAGTCACCAACCGGGGACAAGCTACACTACGTTCTACAGATCCAGTTCGAGGCTACAAACAACATGGCGGAGTATGAAGCACTCATTCACGGACTACGCATAGCCAAGGATATTGGCATCAAGCACATAGTTTGTTGTGGAGATTCCGACTTGGTTGGCCAGCAGGTGGCTGGCACCTGGAACGCGCGGAACCCTATGATGGTGACATATCGCGACGAAGTGGACGAGATAGCCAAGAGCTTTTTGGGGCAACTGCCCTTAGGTTTGTCCGGGATCTAGTGGTGAGATTTGATCTCCCATGTAGCATTATCACCGACAACGGCAACAACTTGTCACTTGGAGAAGTGGAAGCTTATTGTTGGGAGAAAGGCATCCGACTTGACCTTGCATCTGTGGCGCACCCACAGTCCAATGGTCAGGTTGAGCGAGCCAATGGATTAATTCTGCAGGGAATCAAGCTACGTCTAGAAGCAACGGTGCATAGATCAGCTGGAGCCTGGACGGAAGAGTTACCATCTGTTCTGTGGAGTTTACGAACTACACCCAACAGATCTACCGGCTACACCGCTTATTTTATGGTATATGGAGTAGAAGCCTCCTGTCTTCCGACATCCTTCACGATTCGCCAAGAGTTGTCGCCTACGACGAAGATGACGCTGAAGAATCCAGACGCCTAGATGTGGGCCTTCTCGAGGAAGAGCGCGTATTGCCAAAGATCCGTCATCTACCAGCAGAAGTTACGTAGCTACCATAGTTACTGCGTTCGGCATCGCTTGTTTAAAGAGGGGGACCTGGTGCTCCGACTTAAGCAGAAGAAGTCACACAAATTATCCTCGCCATAGGAAGGACCGTTCATCATAAGCAAGACGCTACTCAATGGGTCTTACTACCTCATTGACAATCGTGAGCTGAAGGATAGACACAACGAGGATCATAAGCGTAAGTGACGTGACCCGGATGATGACTACCCGGAGCTTGATCGGCCATGGAACATAGCATAGATACGTCCTTTCTACACTTAGCATTTTTTATCTATTGTGTACCTCTTATATGATCAATGAAATAAAGCTCTCTGGTTCACTCATATTTCTGAGTCTTCTACCTCCTTTAGTGTTTGTTTTTGGATCGTATAAAACCTTTATGCACAAGCTTTGCGATTGCACTTGTGAACATTCCGCCTACGGGCGTTAGCTTAAGTTTTCTCGTCTACACGTTCTTTGTCGTTTTTATGTGGATTCTGGAGTACTGACTTTTGGTACTTATTGTCGGCGATTTTGTGCTTAGGTTATTGATGGTGCCATTGGGCATCATCGCCTGAGCGCATAGTTCTGACAACGAGTCTTCCGACTCATGAAAGGTCAAGCATAAAAACCAAAGTAATGGATAAGCCAACACTTTCTTAAAAAATATATACATGCTAGAACCAGTTCTTGAGTAGCAGGAAATAACAACCATTGTTTTTCCGCCTTAAGTTAACAAGTAATTTTTTCTGCATACAAATTCCAGAGGAAACAAATATTACATATTGTTTTTCATTCCTCTGGCGTAGGTGACTTGGATGCAGCATCATCGGCAGCAGGAGAGCCATCCTCCTCAAAGTCGGCGGTGTTGATGGACTCGGAGGAGCTTTGATTGTTGCCGTCAATAGTCTCCATGGGCACGAAGACATTAGGGTTGACCAACTCGGAGACTCTGGTAATAAAACCCGCAAGCGACGCCAAGATAGCCTTGTGATCTATTTTTTGGCCATCGTCGTCCACGTCGGGGATACCGGGGGTCACCATGTCAATGTCAGTGTTTTTGTAGTGCGCCTTGACCATTGACAACGCCATCCTCGCGCCAGCCCGGGTACATGAAGCTTTACATCTTACAATACGCTCGGGGGGCTTGGCGTAAGATCTCCGAGAACTTCATCACGGAATCCACCGCTTTGATGTTGATCTGGAGAGGCTTGGCTATCTCCTTGGCCTGCTTGATGGCGGTGTTGATAAAGTTGCCGGCAAGGACCATGCATTCTTTTAGCGGAGGAGGTGACTGGGTCAAACCAATAGGAGCTGCAAAATTCCAACAAAGGAACGCATGAGTTCAACAACACTAAAAAGTTCAGAGTATCTAGCTTACAGAAGTACAAGGCGGAGAATCGCTTACTGAAGATGCTAATCTCAGCCTGCTGGAGTGTATCCGCCATGGAGTCCCGTTCTTGTCGAAGGATCTTGTATGCTTCAATATGGCGCTGATTTTGCTCATCGACAGCTCTTTTCTGCTCTTTTAGCATCGCGATCTCCTCCTTCAAGCGGTTCATCTCCGTGTCAGCAGATTCCTGCAGGACCTTCATGGAGTCCTCACGCATCTTCAGCATATCCTTCCTCTCCTGCTTAAGGATCTTGTTTTCGCTATCCAGCGACTGAATATGCTTGGATTGCTCCACAATGTCCTTAGCCTTGTCAATGCCTTCTGCAAGTCGAAGAAAGAACAATACACAATGAGTACTTGGAGAATGTTGGCACAAGAACAAGTCGGAATACAAAAAAGAAAGGAAAAGCAGCCGCTTGCTCTTGATGATTTGTTCCTTCAAGAAGGCAGTTTTACCCTTTTCGGCTTCCAAATCCGCACGCATTTTCTGGAACTTCTCGTTGGCCATGCCTCCGAGCATTCTCATTCCGTGGAAAGAAAATTTAAAGTTGTTTAGTCTACTTGGAGCATCTAGCCGAACAATATCCACCTAGATTCTTGGGGGCCACAGTGAGAGTTTTTTAACTTGGCAATATGCTTGGTCTTTCTTTAAGCATCTAGTCGGAAGTGATTCAGTTTTCAACTAGAATCTTGGGGGCTACAGTATAAAGTTTTTTTAACTTAGTCATTTGCTTAGTCTTTCTTTAAGTATCTAGTCGGAACTAATTCAGTTACAACTAGAGACTTGGGGGCTATAGTATCGAAATTCACAAACACTACGTATGCTACTCTGAAAGTATCTAGTCGGAATAATTCATTCAAACTAAATACTTGGGGGCTACAGTGAGAAGTTTTCTAGCTTAGTCACTCTTAGAGCATTTAGACGCAAAGGCCTATGGTTTTCCATATAAATCCTCGGGGGATACAGTGGGATACTAATATGAAATGCAAAAGGAAAATAAAACTTACAAGTGCGATGATCTTGAGGTTGATAGCGCTCTCAGCAAGCAACTTGCCGAAGGAAAGGCTGTTTCCTCGCAAGATATCTGCTTGTCGGAGAAGCTCCTCAAGACCGCAGGTTGGAGATGTTGGCACTACACCAGGAACCAAAGAGGAGCTGCTCGGTGTGAGCGCCGGGAAGACTATCTTCGGGAATTCTATGGTTGTCTTGGGTGCAGAGGCGCCGCCTTCAGCAGACGTTCCACCAATCACCACCGCCTTACCTCTACCGATGTCATCCTTAGCCGGAGCTTCAGCCATTTGAGTCGCGGTTCTTTCTTGCGTTGCCTGCTCCCCGACAACGGCAAGTTCCGCAGAGGCACCTAAGTCCACTTCCATGGCGGAAGGGCCAGATGCATCCTTGACTCGAGAACTTGTCGGAGCTGGTGTAGGCTGGACGATGGGAGTGACAGGGGCGATGGCAGGATATGCGTGGGGAGACACGCCACGATGCAACATATCTTTAATATTTATAGAAGCCCCCAAAGTTTTGGAGGTCTTCTTCAAACTAGTAGTGGCATTTTTCCTGAAACGTGCAAAAAGTATAAGTACAGGAATAAGACGAGCAATGGACAAATGTCGGAGATAAATAGGCTTACACAACAGGGAGTGCTTTGGCAAAAGGAATCCCGGTAACCTTTCTTTTGTTCGCCTCCAGGGCGGCAATGGACTTCTTGTAGGCCACACTCTCCGTTTTCTTCTTCTTGCCTCCATTGGCAGCGTCAGAGGTGGAGATCTTCCGCTTTCACGCCAGTGGGACACCGTCGTAAGACACAACAGTGACTTCCTTCATCTTCGGCTCATATATTTGGACAACCATGCTATCCTCATCTAGACTGCTGAGCTGTCAACTGAAATCCCAAAAAGTGTTAGATGAGATGGTAATGGTTAGACGGAAGAACTGGAGTATATGTCATACACGGAAGATAAACATGTACCTCTGGGCACTAGCCCTCCACGAACATGTCATAGGTGATGGTGAATCCACGCTTCCTGTCCTTCACCTTGACGATGTCTTTGAGACGGAGCTTGACGGAGTCACTCGAGAAGTTGTCCTCGGAGATGCGGAGGCTATCCTTCCTCTCCTTAGAGTATTCGTGCATCATATTGGAGCGGTGCTGCAGAGGCTAAATCCGACTGACGAACCAGCACATGGCTAGGTCCAACCTAGTTAGACCAGTATCTACGAACCACTCTATCCGCCTAATGGCGCGGGAGGCTTCGTTGTCGGAGGGAAGGGTGGATTGGGACCTCCATGTCGGGGCTTCGGCAGCGGCTCCATCGACGAAGTTTGGATACGTTTCTTCTCGGCCAGCCAGAGGGATATCTGGGCCATAGAAGTACGTTCGTTTCCAGTTCTTGCAAGATTCATGGCCGACGATGTCGGGGGACCACCGGCCAGGACTGATCTTAAAACTAATTGTCCCACAGTTCCTGAGCTCGTCCTTGCCGGCACCGGCTTCCCTCTTAATGGTGAAGAAATAAATAAAGAGATATAGCCTAGGCCTAATCCCTAAGTAACCCTCACAGAGTGCCTCATAATTGCTAAGCACGAGGATGCTATTGGGGGAGAGTTTCTGAGGCTATACTCGGTAATGGCTAAGGACAGCTAGAAAGAAATTAGAGATGGGCAAGGAAACACCGCGTACCAATTGGGCCTTGAGGTACACCTTCTCTCCGGCTTAGGGAGAAGGGGTGACCTCGCCGGCCGGTGCCGCCCGCCAGACGAGCCCCTCCGTTGCAGGGAGGTAGCCCTCGACGAGAAGTCCCTTGATGTCGCGGTCCGTGATGTCCGAACCGCGCCAATCCCCTTTGTAGGAATCACTCTCCTCTTCCAGCAACTCCAACGCCGCTGGATTATGGTCGCCGCCGGTGGATTCGACCACTGTAGACTTGGGGATCACCAGGCCTCTGGGGCACATGAACGATGCTCGCCGGCTTCGCCGCGACATCACTTGGCGCCGCCATGGAGGGAGAAGAGCTGTTGCTTGCCATTGGAAAGGTTGGGGTAGTGACTGGAAGGATTGAGGGGCTAGGGTTTTTTGCGAACGCGCAGAGAGCTCGATGAGGTGCTCGCTGGAGGAAGAAGACGACGCAGGAGAAGAATGAGGTGAAAAGTAAAAATTCACCGCAGTTGCAATTTATAACCCCTGGCGTCAAGATTCGTGCAAGACGATCGAATGGTCGGCGCATGGACGACGTGTGCGGGCGCGTGCGCGGAAATTTCGCCACGTTCCCAACCGTCACCGCCAACGGTTCGTATCGCTCGCGTGGGAAAAACAGACATGATTGTGTTCTCTGCATGTGTGAGTTACGAGGCGTCGCTGACCTATGTCTACGTCGTCCTAGCTGTCACTAGCAGGTGAACCATCATATCGGAATATTCCGGCATGGACGGATCCAGTCCAGCTATGGAAGAGTACGATAGAAGATTCATCAATTCTCCAACTTACCAGTTAAAGACGGGGAAAAACCTTGCAGGGTTCTTGAGAGGACTACAAAATATTGCTTGACGATTTGCCGACATACATCTAGACGGAGCATTCAACTTGAAGAGGTAAGACGGCGCAAGATCTCGGAGTTCTCCGAGGGCTACTGTTGGGGATATGCGATATGAGTATCCTCATAGCATGTCTCCTATCCGGATAACCCGGATGGCCCACAATTGTTAGCATGTCCCATGGCCTGCTGGGCGGCCCAATTAGATGGATCCAGAAGGGAGGTCCATGCCGGATAAAGAAAGGCTACGAAGGGTTGGTACGTACTCGGAGCCTTGGAGTGCAAGACACGCTAGGCTAGATGTAAGCAGTGTAGGACTCTGTAACCTATCCGGCTAGAACTTTTCCCTGTAATCCTAGGACCTGGTGACTATATAAGTCGGACCTATGAGAGCCTTTAGGGCATGATAACTTAGACTCTCTAGTCACCTCGCACAACGAACTAATCCATGTAACTCGACATATTGCCCTTATAATGATTTATAGCAGGAGTAGGATTCCGCTACCGCTGTGGGACCTGAACCTGGGTAAGCTGTGTAACTTCGTATCCATCAACCGTCCGTCTTCCCCCATGTCTCGAAACACACACTGTGAAGACCCCTCCATAGCATACTCGTCGGCAATGCCACGACATAAATAAATACATAAATAATATTAAAGAAAATAAAATAGTAGAAAGTTGAAGAAAAAGAAAAAAACAAATAAGCGGGCCAAGAATAGGAAAACTAGAAATAAAAACCGAACAATGCTAATGGGCGTGGCAAAAAACTCACGGGAGATGATAACTCGTATTTTTTTTTTGCATAGGCTGATAACCCGTATATGCACACCCTGTATAACGCTTGTGTGTTTGTTATATTCTTTTGCGTAAATGCTTGTGTTCTGCTGTTTTTTCAGCTTTATCAAGTCAATTTCTATATGGCTTGTAGTATGATATTTTAATATAAATAAGACACATATTATACCATGCAAAAAAAAACATACCCTCTTATAAAAAAAACACATACCCTCCTTAGCGCTAATACCGCTAACTAGGCCGACCCAATAGGATCTTCACTGTATACCGTTTTCCGGTTTTGGAAAGGTTTTAGAACCTTCTGGTTTCATTTTCCTTTGTTTTTTCTTTTATTTGGTTTCTGTTTTGTTTTCTTTTCTCTATCTTTTCCTATTCTTTTTCTGTTTATTTTTCAAAATCTAATTTTTTATATTTGAATAATTTAAATTTCAAATATTTAAAAATGTGAACTATTTTACAAATATGAATATTCTGTGCAGCTTTGGTTATTACACTCTAATCTGCTTTAGGATAAGCAACTTTAGATCTGAACATCTTTCACTTTATTCAAATATAGGAGTTTTTTGAAATCTGAACTTTTTTGAAATATTAACAATTTTCCAAATTTGAGAATTTTTAAAATCTGAAATTTTCCCTCCAAAAATGAACTTTCTTCTTCTTCTTCTTCTTCGATTTCACCAATTTTTGCAAACAGAAGAAACCGAATGTTTTCTGGACAGACTAACGAGGTAAAATGCCAAGCTGACGGAGAGATCTTATGGGCCGGTCCACTTGGGATCGTGCTTCAAGCATTGCGCCTGTAACGGACGCAACCAGCGCTGTATAAGGGTCCGCCGCTATACCATTACGGTGCAGTCGTTCTTTGACAAGACAGGCTTCTATTTGTTCAACGTGGGGCCGTGACCAGCAGGGCCCATTCCTGCAGCTACTGTTACGCAAGCTTATTGGAGTTGGGAAGTCCACGGTTCACGGTTCACGGCCGCGGCCGCGCAGGTGCAGAGCCCAGTGAGCATTGTCAGACGTCACGAATGCATGCTCGACTCACACGCACAGAAAAAGGAAATGCGCTCGAATATCGACTCGTCCAACTCAGATACGAAGCACCTCTTTTTTTATACGGAGTACTTAGGAAAAACACGAACTCACGAAGCACCCTCCTCTGGAAAACACAGGACTGAAGCTACAACCAAGCGAATCTATAATTCGGGCGCCGTGTAGCGCAAGTGCGTGGCTCGCTGTCATGGTGCGAAGCTACTAAATACTCCCTCTGTTTCAATATATAAAATGATATATTTTCTTTCATAAAGCTAAAACATCTTAAAAGTTTAGATATTTTTTTATAAAGCTAAAACATCTTATATTTTGAAACAGAGAGAGTACTTATGAAAAAGGGACTACCCAATTTTTTTTTGCCTATGATAGATACAACACCTTCATCTTTTATTATTAAATATGTACTACATAAACATTTTATCTAGAATAGAGTGCTAAGAGACTTCTATTAAAACAAGGGCAATAGTAGAGCCAACTGCTAGCTATAAGTCATGTTCATATCATTTAGAGTCAATCTAATAGCCAACATATACAATAGCTAGAGATAAATACGCTATTTTATTAATGTATGATCCACTTTACACTTTCACACATTGCCTAGGAGCACGTGCTCCAGCTTGCTGTGAGCAAGTATAATAAAGTAACATCAGCTGGCTATAAGACATTAATAAATAGCATATTTGTGCTGAGTTGAAAGAGAGAGTAGAGGAGAGAGAAGGAGAGTGAGCTCTCATGCAAGAGCCAGCTCTAGCACGTGCTCCTAAGCACTTTGTGAGAGTGAATGGTGGGTCAAATATTGATAAAATAATACATTTTTATAGTTTATTATTGTATATATTGACTATTTGGTTGACTATAAATGACATGACACTATCTTATAGCCGGTAGTTGGCTATACTATTATTCTTACTCTAACTAAGAGCTCACTCATCTTCTCTCCCCTCTTCTCTCTCATCCAATTAAGCAGAAATATACTAGTTTAAGTCCTATAGGTTACTGACTGGATCTTATTGTACTTGCTCTTATGAAAGACCTAACTCGTGGACCGCAATCAGCTAAAAGTGTCTGCGGCGAGGACCTCTAGGTTAGAAAGCCAATGCGACTTTCCTTTGGTTGCATTGTTTCCAAACTAGCCCAGCTCGGCAAACTAGTAGTACATGGTTAGAGGTGCAAACTAGTAGTACGTGACACATTGTTTCCAAACTAGTTGTATAAGTATCTAATACTCCCTCAATCCTAAAATAAGTGATTTGGATTTTTCTAAATTTATATGTATCTAGACATATTTGTAGTATATAAATACATATAAATTTAGACAAACTCAAATTATTTGTTTTGAGACGAAGGATGTATGCTATATTCATTGTGACTTATCGCGTAATTGATGATTAGAGGTGCAATATATTTACTACCCCTGTTTCAATGTACTCCACTGAGGAAGTACAACAGATTTAGTAAATCATTTTGGTAAACTAAACTAGATTGCTAAATTGCTTATATTATACTCTATCTGTTTTAAATTAGAGGCTAGAGAATCGTCTAAATTCGCATGTACCTATATACTAAAACGCGTCCATGTGAATCTAAACAAATCTTCAACATTAATTTTAAAACGAAGAAAGTACAACACCAATTTTTGGCACTAGAGACGCAATCTCGATGGTTTCCCCACGATAGGAGAAACTCAACACCAATTTTTTTTTTTTTGAACGGGCCCAACACCAAATTAAAAGGGCATACGGAGTAGAAACTAGAAACATATCTAAGATCAAACTGACATGGTGATGATTGTACATGTGCTAATCAAGTAGCCGACATCTAATTTAGAATGTCTTTTTCTCCGGAATGAATGGAAGTTTGAGCAAGCGACACACAAGAAAAGCAATGCGTGTAAATTCTTTACCGGCATTCATCCAAAGACCAAAGTAGTGGCGTTTGCACCGGCCGAATAAAGAAAGCCCCCCTTATCCCTCCATTCGTTTTGTTTTTGTTTTTACCAAAAGCAGGAGCACTCGGCCACCGGATCAGCAAATCAAAGCAGTTGCCTCCTGGACTGCACACCAGCAGCAGCAGGTGAGGCGCCACGAGTACGTCCATGCACATCCCCGTACCCCGACGACTTCCTGGCCAGGTTCATCAGCGCTTCCTCGATCGACTGATCTTGTGCTAGCCAGTGCATCCCACGCATGTATGTTCCTGGCTATGGCCGGATCTGCCTGCCTGCTTTTCCTCCTGGATTTCGGCTCGGTGTGGTACTTCCTGCATACCACTTTGCCATAAGTAGTGGCGAATTATATGGAGTACCTGTAAAATGCGGCCAGTTGCTTTTGTTCAAGAAACCGACAAGCTAGCTTATAGGAGTGGCATATATAAAATATCTGGATCCCAGGCTACATGGTGCCTTTTATTTTTTGAACTTTGAAAACTTGATTTCAATGTATCAAAATATATATAAAAATTCTAGACGATGTAGATAATAATGTACTATATCCAACACACAAAGTCTCACCCCGAAATACTTTGTATCCTGGGCTCAACAAAAATGACAAAATCTGGTAGGTTTTGGTGTTTTAAAACCTGGCACTGTTCACTACTTTCTCCGTTTAGAAATATAAGATATTTTAGATTTGTAAAGTAAATGTATCTAGACATCTTTTAGTATGTAGATTCGATACATTAGCTTCACTAACCTAAAACATCTTATATTTCTAAACGGAGGGAGTACTCTAGAAGTCGGATTTTGACATTTTTGTACAACCAAAACTACTTGGTATTTCGAGTTTAAACTTTGTGTGTTGGATAGAGCATATTATTTCCTAAGATCGGAAATTTTGGTCGAATTGTTTTCTAATACTTCAAACCGACATTTTCAAACGATTCAAAAAAGGGATCCGTGTTGCTCGGGACCCAAATATCGGCACTCAACTTTCACGCTTAATTGTCAAAACCAAGCTTGAAAAGAGTACCACGTAGTCCCTCCGTTTCATAATATAATATGTGTAGGTTTGGAGTGAATCTACACACTAAAAGTGTCTAAAATACACTTCTTTCATAAAACTAAAACATCTTATATTATAAAACCGAGGAAGTACATGTGAAATGCACTTCTACCGTGCACGAGATGTCCCATGCACGTAGGCATCGTCGATATAATTTTAGATTCGGAAATAGCACTCTCTCCTAGTACGTGCTCCCCATTTATCAAACTTTAAATAGTCGACTAAGACTATTAACGACACTGTGAAAACAGCCTGACTAGCTATAGTTAGGCTATAGCCTCTTATTTAAAGGTTTTGGTATGTTTTGGCAGGCTAGTGTAATTAACCGCATCATGCGGGGTTATAGCCCGTTATTTAAAACTATGTCATTTATTCATTTTTATGTTACATGGTTTGACACGCATGGAAGAATCACTTAGCTCTATCCTTCCTTCCACCACGCTCTTTTATTGCATTCCAAAGTTTGTATATAGCTTACACGTACGAATGTTTGAGTCATTTGTTTTACTTGGGGGACTTGGCAGAGTTGGGACAGAAACATAGAGTTGTCTAAAGGACACAGGTTGTATCAAGGAACCTTTTTGTTCATCTTGCCGCCACTTAGATCTATCTCTCCTCCCACCCCATGCTTTTTCATTGGATTCTAAAGTTTGTACATATCTAATCATTTAACTCAAATGCACTTGCATATTTATGTTCCAAATGACAATGATTTTGAAACTAGAGCAATTTTGAATATATTCTGAAATGGTTTAAAAAGTAAATTTTGAAACATGATGAAACTTTACAAAACTTGGTGAAACGCCATGTACATATGCAAAATAAGTTATACGATAAACCACAATGAATATATTCAATATAACCAGATTTATATGTATGTGGCACATTGTTTTATAAATTTTCATCAAGTGTCACAATTTGAAATTTAAGATTTTTCAAAAGATGTGCAATATCGGTCCTTGTTTCCAAGCTCTCATAGTTAGAAACTTGAATGTCCAAACGGATCATAAATCTTTTTTTATTCAAAAGCTATGGGGGTTTTAAGTTTAGAAACGAATTAAAATGGAGATGGATGTGTACACTGCGTGCAATAGTACATAGTATCAGACAAAGGGTAAAAGGAGAGAGAACGTGGGCCCACACACTGTGCACGGAAGAATCGTCGCTCTCTAGCCACATGGAAAAATTAGGACCCATAATTTCTTTTCCTGCTTTAGTTTGGTCACCAAGAAGGGCAACTAAGCATTAATGTTTCCTTCAACGAAGATGCATCTTGATGTTCTTCTATCAATAAAGGTAGCTAGAGTACATGTCAACTTAAAGCTTCTTCCCTTTGATCCATTAGGCCATTGTGTAGATAGAAAAGCAGGTCATGATGAATGTGGTTGATGGATTAGGGCACGTATAATATTAGGAAAGATATGCCTTCTCTTAGCTCTCCACATTATTTAGAGAAGACATAATAAATAACTTATACAATGCACTATCTCTAGCAATTAATGAGAATTAACTATTTTTAGTAAGAAATTGATTGACTAAGGGAAGACATATGGTACAATGGAGAAAATAGTCTTTTTTTATTTTTAAGAGACCATCTCTTAGCTAAGGAAAGACAACTTTCTCTCACTTATTTCTCTTTTCTCTAAGTAGTCAAAAATTTAATATGGCAAGCATAAAAAAAAGCTGATGTTATCGCATTGTACATGTATGGCGATTGGCGCGTAGCTTTCGCGCGCGGCCAAGAATTTGCATGCTAGCTAGCTATAGCCTCAATAATTCCCCAACCAACGCACGCATTTGTGCGCAAAATCGGGACAAGCTAGCGACGATCGAACTGACGTCGCCAGTTCGTTCCGAGCAAGCGACCGATTTAGTACCAGTAGTAGTGACCAGTGAGGCAGCTGATCGAAGTTGACGTGCGGTGGCCACTTCGATGTACGTCCATGTCCTTGTAAGGCCAAGACGATCGAGCTTGCTAGAAGCATATATTACTTTGTCTTCAGAAGTGTTGCAAATTTCTCTTGATATGCATGTAACTACACACTAGAACGTGTCTAGATATAAATAAGGGGTATTATGTATGAAGAAACCAACAAAATGTAACTCAATTGTTCGGATGGGACCCGCCGGGTTCGGGTCCGGGTTTGCGCCCCCCATACCCACACCCGCTCCTCCTCCCTGCCCCGCTACCCGGCCCCATACCCGTCGCCGGGTCTAGTTTTCCTCCAGACCCACGACCCGGCCGGGTACGTGGACCCGACGTGTACCGGGCAGCAGGTGATGCAAAGGCCCCATGGCTGCGGCGACGGGGTCAAATTCGAAGTGGAGGCGCGGCCTTGGAGCTCGTGGAGGAAGCGGCGGCGCAGTGAGGTGGCATGAGTCCCGATGGAGTTGGAGAAGGAGTGGGGACTAGATGGGATCCCGCCGGATTTGGAGGAGGAGCGCGCATGTGGTGGGAGCGGAGAGACAGGCGGCGACGGCGCGCAGGCGGAGCCACGGAGAGTGCAGAGAGGGGCGGCGGCTGCACGCAGGCGGAGGAAGCAGGAGATGAGGCTATGGCGTTGCAGGTGAGCAGCGTGACCGCGTGAGAGGAAAGAAAAGGGCGACGATGCGGGGTATGTGGTGGGATTGGAATTTGGGAATCATGTGTATGGTGTGCTTGCGTGCGTTGTAGCGTGCGACGTGGTGTGTGTGTGTGTTATGTTCTGTGCTTTAGGTGGACGTGGACGTAAATAGCGCTAGGTGGGTCTGTGGGGCCTACATGGCATAGCTGGGTATGCGGGTCTGCGGGTACGGGTTTAGCATCCCATACCCGGCCCCGCTAGACAGGGTCTAGTTTTTTCTTGCTAAGCAGCTCCATGGGTAATTTTTTATCAAACCCTCCCGTTTAAGGCGGTACCCATCGGGTTAACGGGTTTCGGGTATCATTGTCATCCGTACTCAATTGGTTGATTAAGGTGGCAAAGCTTAGATAGTTACCGCATCTATTTGTGCTATGTTGTTTTCATGGCCCCACTTAGCCACTTCTAAGATCAGCTTGCTAGTTGAGTCGGATGCCACACATAAAGCATCAAAATAATAATAGTTTTAAAATCTTGAAGAAAAGTGTGTCACTTAATTACCTCACGTTCTCGGCACTTCTTTGAGAAAATGCAGCCTAACTTTATTGATTAACCAAATAAAGTATGCATATGTTGAACCGAAAATAGTTAGGTAGTTGATGCAAAAACCAGGGTATACATCCCTTTTTCAGAATAAATAAAGTACTGTATGCCAGATCAAACAAACTATATCGCACGTGAATATCAAAAGTATCTATGCAACTACCATCGTCTCTGGCTCAACGTTTTGCATCTTGATGTTCGTCCAAGCATCACTTAATTTGTGCATGCTAAATGAGCGAGGGATATTTTTTTCAAGAATTAAGTTAATTACTACGATTTTGTTCTTAATTAAGAGTGGTATTTTGTGATGTGGCATCAACTACCTATTATGTCCAAAACTAATTATAATTATGAAGCTTCAACTAACTATCATGTCCAAAACTATGAATAAACATGTCTAAAAAAGCTACAGTTAGATGACTGCTTTTGGAAAGACACAACTACGTAGAGAGCAATATGATGTTATTAAGCTATATCGGGCCCTGACCAACCAACATGATTCCGTCACACCTGAAATATTACATGGTCAGGAGTATCTTTCAAAATGCTTCCACATCATTCTGAGAAATGAGTTGGCCAAGAAGGGGTAGAGAATGAGAAAACATGAGTCAAGCCAAGCCAGGTCTTAAAAAAAAGATATAAAAGAACAACTTTCGAACAAAGCTTTCGAACTGGTACGTGGTCTCATAGAATAACCTTTCGAGCGTTTGGGTTTTAATGCTCGTGCATATAGTTAAGCGTAGCTAAACGATATTATCTCAGTTTCTAAATATAAAGGGTACGACTGTATCCTCAGTTCACTCCGAAGTTTGTTCCATGCGAGCGACCGACCTAGTACTCACTTCATTTCAAAATATAAGATGTTTTATTTTTGTAAAGTAAATGTATCTAGATTTGTTTTAGTATGTAGGTTCATTCAACTTTAGGGTGAATCTATACAGTAAAAGAAGTCTAGTTTCATTTTCTTCACAAATCTAAACACCTTATATTTTAAAACTGAGGGAGTAGTAGTGACCAGTGAGGCAGCAATTCGAGGTTGACGCGCGGCGACCAGTAGAGTCAAGTCGGCCACGTACGTCCATGTCCATGTCCACGTAGGGTTAGCCTAGCTAGTTAGTTGGGTGAAGACGATCGAGATAGCTAGAAGCATGTGTCGGGAACCAACTAAATGTAACTCGGCGGCTTACCCATCGGGTATTGGCGCAAGGTGGCGGCTGTGGTCTTAGGTCTAGGCTTTCGCCTAGATCCGTCATCGGCGCGGCTTTTTGGTTGCTTGAAGGTGCGCGGGAAGGCAACACGATGTTTCTTGCTCGGGCCGACGGGCCGGCAGTGGCGCGTGGTTATTGCAGGCTTGTTTTCTCTTCCGCTGGAGGGGGCGGGCGGCGTGGGCGCCTGTTGTTCTGTCCAATAATGGCGGTCGGTCCTAGGGTTTCGTCAGCGTGAAGACAAAGATCTGCTTTTCGCTTGCACTCATTGATCTGGCCTAGAGAGACGGGTTCCGAAAAGCTCCGTCGGCTAACTCCCATGTGCGCATTAGGCCTAGAGATTGCTGGATCGGAAGGTATTTGGTCGTGCGTATTTTGTTTTTCTGTCTGTTTGGCTTCAACGGGTACGTTGTGAAGCTCTGCTGTTTGTTCCCACCAAGTGCCATGTAATGAACCATGGTGAAGTCAGATGCGGAGAATGTCATAAAAGCGGAAATACGAGAGCGGTGATGGTGATTTGAGTCTTTGTGACGACGGCGAACTGGCTACGGGATTCGTAACTCGCAGCAATGACTGTTTTTGGGGGGAGACAACACAGGAGGAGTTTCCAGTCTTACCTTGCAGGGTGAAAATCCAAGGTCTGGCCTTAACTGGTTGTGCCTGACAATGACCTTGTTGAAGACATTGTTTTGCGAGAGAGGACTTTCTTCAGGATGAAAACCTATGATATTTGATTGGGCAACAACGGCACTTGTGCATCGTTTCCTTCTTGAAGACGTTGTTATTGGAGTGGTGGACTATGTAGGGGTTCGTAGCATGGAAAACAAAAAATTCTACCGCATGCAAACAAACAAGCCAAGATCTATCTACTAGATTGTAGCAACGAGTCGGTAGAGGAACTCATCCTCGAAGATTCCAAAGCGATTAACGAGAGCAGATTCTCGTGGGTGATGTAGTCGTACTCTTGCCGATCTCAAGATCGCGTAGATGATCCTTCCGGCGCTGCATTCCGGCAGCGCTTCCGCAGTCGGTCACACGTTCGGTACTCGATGAAGACCTTCCTCTCCCTTGTTCCAGCAGGCAGCGGAGGTTGTAGCACTCTCCTCGCGATTCCGGCAGCACGACGGCGTGGTACCGGAAGTAGAGGGGAGATCTCGCAGGGCTTCGCCTTAAGCCGGAGCGAGTATGGTGGAGTATGAGAGAGGCCTTGGTGATCTAGGGTTTAGAGGGCACCAAGGGGAGAGTGTAGCCGTCGGCTAGGGTTTGGGGATCACCCCAACTCGGCGAGTTGGTGGTGCCCTAGGCGGCGACAACAGGAGGTGGTGGTGCTGGCGGCTTAGGGCTAGGGTTTTCGGGTGTGTGGGAGAGGGGCAGCCCTGCCCCTCCTTATATAGGTGGAGGGTGGCCGATTGGGAGGAGGGAGTCCTGCCCCAACTCGGTCTCCTTGGCCGGCGGGTGGAGGGAGGGTAACTCCTCCCCAAGTAGGTTTCCTACTCTCCCTCCACCAAGCAAACTTGCCGTTTGACCTTTTCAAATTGGCGTTTGATTTTCAAACTAGGATTTGATTTCTCCCTTTATTTTGCCCAACCAAGTGACCTAGTACATGATGCAACCGTTCCATATTGTCATGAAACATTCATGTACCCTTCCCCTCCGGAGTGCCGGACCTTCCGGACCCTTCTAGAACATTCCCGGTGAAAACACCGGAATCATTCCCCAACTCCGAAACAAGACTTTCCTTATATGAATCTTATTCTCCAGACCATTCCGGATCTCCTCGTGATATCCCTATCCCATCCGAGACTCCGAACAACATTCGGTCTCTTACTCATCATTCCATAACTACTCAACAACATTGAATCCTTAAGTGTGTCTCCCTATGGTTCGTGAATTATGCGGACATGATCGAGACACTTCTCCGATCAATAACCAATAGAGGAATCTGGAAATTCATATGGCTCCCACATATTTCTATGATTACTTTGCGATCGAATGAACCACTTACATACGATACCAATTTCGCTTTGTCTCACGATACTTTACTTATCCGAGGTTTTGATCGTCGGTATCTCTGTATACCTAGTTCAACCTCGTTACCGATAAGTACTCTTTTCTTGTTCCCGTGGTATGTGATCCCTTGTGAGCCAGTCACATGATTGCAAGCTAATTGGATGACATTCCACCGAGAGGGCCCAGAGTATATCTATCCGTCATATGGATGGACAAATCCCACTCTTGATCCATGTGTCTCAACCCATACTTTCCGAACACTCAATGCCACCTTTATAGCCACCCAATTATGGTGTGGTGTTTGATGTCATGAAAGCATCCTTCCGGTGATGGTGATAAGCATGATCTCATGGTCGAAGGAATTAGGTTACTATGTATCAGAAAGCTAATAGCAATTGAACTATTAAAATGACTTGATCTTTATGCTACGCTTATCTATAGGAGTATGTCCATCATATCATTCTCCTAATGATATGACCTTGTTATTAACAACATCTCAAATGTTCATGGTCAAGAAACCATGATCATCTATTAATCAACAAGCTAGTATTATGAAGAGGCTTTACTAGGGACTCTAATTTAGTTTACAAATCACACAAGTATTAATGTTTCTGGTTAATACTGTTATAGCATGAATGTAAACATTTATCATAAACACAAAGATATAATAATAACTAAATTTATTATTGCCTCTAGGGCATATCTCCAACAGTCTCCCACTTGCACTAGAGTCAACTAATCTAGATTACATGGTAATATACCGAACACCCATGGCAGTTTGGTGTTGGTCATCTTTTGCCCTCGGGAGAGGTTTAGTAAACGGATGTGCCACATATTCAGATCTGTGTGTACTTTGCAAATCTTTATGTCACCATCTTGGACATGTTCTCGAATAGCGTGAAAACGTAGCTTGATGTGCTCTAGCTTCTTGTGTGACCTTGGTTCTTGCGCATTGGCTATGGCGCCCATGTTATTACAGTAGATAGACATTGGGTCTAGCGCACTTGGAACCACACCGAGCTCTGTAATGAATTCCTTCATCCATATCGCTTCTTGTGAAGCCTCCGAAGCATCTATGTATTCTGATTCAGTTGAAGATCTCGCCACAATGCTTTGCTTTGCACTCCTCTAGCTAACTGCTGCACCATTCAAAGTAAATACGTATCCAGATTGAGATTTAGAATCATCCGGATCGGTGTTCCAACTAGCATCGGTGTAACCATTAACAACGAGGTGTTCATCACCTCCATAAGAAAGAACCATATCCTTAGTTCTTCTCAAGTACTTAAGGATATTTTTGACCGCTGTCCAATGATCCACTCTGGATCACTTTGATATCTGCTAGTCAAACTAATAGCATATGCAATGTCGGGTCTAGTACATAGCATGGCATACATCAGAGATCCTATGGCTGAGGCATAGGGAGTCTTACTCATCCTTTCTCTATCTTCTGCCGTTGCTGGACTTTGAGTTTTACTCAAAGTCGTATTGGGCAAAACGGGCAAGAACCCTTTCTTGCTATCTTCCATTCCAAACCTCTTTAGAACTTTGTCCAAATATGTACTTTGTGACAATGATATTAGGCGTCTCGATCTATCTCTATAAATCTTTATGCCTAATATGTAAGCTGCTTCGCCAAGATGTTTCATTGAAAAACAATTATTCAAATAATCCTTACACTATTAAGAAGTTCTACATCATTCCCAATCAATAATCTGTCATCTACATATAGTATTAAGAATTCTACAGAGCTCCCACTCACTTTCTTGTAAATACAAGCTTCTCCATAAGTTTGTATAAAACCAAAGCTTTTGATTACCTTATCAAAACGTTGATTCCAATTTTGGGATGCTTGCTTCAATCCATATATGGACCGTTGAAGTTTGCATACCTTGTTAGTATCTTTAGGATCGACAAAACCTTTGGGTTGCATCATATATAACTCTTCATAAATGTCTCCATTGAGGAACGCTTTTTTGACATCCATCTGCCATATCTCATAATCATAATATGCAGCGATTGCTAACATAATCCTCACAGACTTTAGCTTCGTTAAAGGTGAGAAAGTCTCATCGTAGTCAACTCCTTGAATTTGTCGAAACCCTTTTGCGACAAGTCGAGCGTTATAGACAGTAACATTACCATCAACATCTGTTTTCTTCTTGAAAATCCATTTATTCTCGACAGACTTCTGGCCATCCGGTAAGTCCACCAAAGTCCATACTTGGTTTTTGTACATGGATCCAATCTCAGATTTCATGGCTTCTTGCCATTTATTGGAATCTGGCTTCATCATCGCTTCCTCATATGTCGCAGGGTCATCGGTGTTGTCCACCAACATGACACTCATAACGGGATCATACCAATCAGGAGTGGTACGATTTCTCGTTGACCTGCGAGGATCTGTAGCAACTTCAACCGAAGTTTCATGATCATCATCATTAGCTTCCTCTCTTATTGGTGTAGGCGCCACAGGAACTACTTCCGGTGCTGTGCTACTCGCAAGTTCGAGAGACGGTTCAACAACCTCGTCGAGTTCTACTGTCTTTCCAGTCACTTCTTTCGAGAGAAATTCCTTCTCTAGAAAGGATCCATTCTTAGCAACGAAGATTTTGCCTTCGGATCTATGATAGAAGATATACCCAATAGTTTCCTTCGGGTATCCTATGAAGACGCATTTTTCCGCTTTGGGTTCAAGCTTGTCCGGTTGTAACTTCTTTACATAGGCTTCGCAACCCCAAACTTTAAGGAACGACAATTTAGGTTTCTTCCCAAACCATAATTCATACGGTGTCGTTTCAACGGATTTGGATGGTGCCCTATTTAAAGTGAATGCGGTTGTTTCTAATGCATAACCCCAAAACGATAGCGGTAAATCTATAAGTGACATCATAGAACGAACCATATCTAAGAGAGTTCGATTACGACGTTCGGACACACCATTACGCTGTGGTGTTCCCGGCGGTGTCAATTATGAAAGTATTCCGCATTTCTTCAAATGCTCGCCAAACTCGTAACTTAGATATTCACCTGCATGATCAGATCGTAGAAATGTAATCTTCTTGTTACGTTGATTCTCTACCTCACTTTGAAATTTCTTAAACTTCTCGAAAGTTTCGGACTTATGTTCATGAAATAGATATACCCATATATACTCAAGTCATCCGTGAAGTTAAGAACATAACGATAACCACCGCGCGATGATACGCTCATTGGTCCACACACATCGGTATGTATGATTTCCAATAAGTCCGTAGCTCGCTCCATCATACCAGAAAATGGAGTCTTAGTCATTTTAGCCATCAGACATGCTTCGCATCTTTCAAGTGATTCGAAACCAAGTGATTCAAGAAGTCCATCGGAATGGAGTTTCTTCATACGCTTCACTCCAATGTGACCAAGACGACAGTGCCACATATAGGTCGAGTTATCGCTCAATTTCAAATGTTTAGCCTCAATGTTATTTATGTGTGTACTACTACAATCGAGATTCAATAAGAATAGAACATCTATCAAAGGTGCATGTGCATAAAACATATTACTCATATAAATCGAACAACCATTATTCTCGGACTTAAACAAGTAACCGTCTCGCAATAAACATGATCCAGATATAATGTTCATGCTCAACGCAGGCACCAAATAACAATTATTTAAGTATAAAACTAATCTGGATGGTAGATGAAGAGGTAGCGTGCCGACCGCGATCACATCAACCTTTGATCCATTTCCAACGCGCATCGTCACCTCGTTCTTCGCTAGCTTCCGTTTATTCTGCAGTACCTGTTTCGAGTTATAAATATGAGCAACCGAACCAGTATCGAATACCCAGGCACTACTACGAGTACTAGTGAGATACACATCAATAACATGCATATCGGATATACCTTTCTTCTTGATGTTGTCGTTATTCAAATCCGCCAAGTACTTTGGGCAATTCCGCTTCCAGCGACCTTCTCCCTTGCAGTAAAAGCACTCAGTATCAGGCTTAGGTCCAGCCTTGGTCTTCTTCGCCGGTGCGGCAACTTTCTTACCGCCCTTCTTGAAGTTTCCCTTTTGCTTAGACTTGCCTTTCTTGAATTTGGTGGTCTTATTGACCATCAACACTTGGTGCTCTTTCTTGATCTCCACTTCTACAGATTTCAACATGGAGAAGAGTTCTGGCAACGTCTTGTCCATGTTTTGCATATTGTAGTTCATCACAAAGTTCTTGTAACTTGGTGGTAGTGATTGGAGGACACGGTGAATCCCCAAAGAATTAGGAATCACTATACCCAAACTTTGGAGTTTGTTTGCGTGCCCAGACATCTTAATCACATGCTCATTGACAGAGCTGCCCTCTTCCATCTTGCAGTTAAAGAACTTTTCAGAAGGCTCATAACTCTCAACTGCCGCGTGAGACTCAAATATCATTTTGAGTTCACGGACAACATCATGTGGGTCATGGTTATCAAACCTTTTCTGAAGCTCCGGTTCCAAACCATACAAGATAGCACACTGAACTGTGGAGTACTGATTCTTCCGAGTGAGGTAAACATTCTTTACTTCATCGGTAGCAATAGCTGCAGGTGGGTCACCCAGCAGTGCATCCAACACATAGGTCAAATTACCAGCATTAAGGACAATCCTCAAATTGCGGAACCAATCCGCGAAGTTGCTTCCATTGTTTTTCAACTTTTTGTTCTCTAGGAACGCATTAAAATTGATGGTAGGGGCCGCCTTTGATCTACAACATATTTGCAATAGTTTAGATTAAGTTTATGATAAATTGAGTTCTAATTAATAGTTAAATTAATCTAGGTGAACTCCTACTCAAAACAATATCCCTCACATTGTTTTAGTGATCACACGAACCAAATCCACTACATCAAAACCGATCATGACGAGAGTTGATGTAGCTTCAATGGCGAACAATCAACATGTTCATCATATCTACTATATGACTCATGCTTTACCTTTCGGTGATCCGTGTTCCGAGACCATGTCTGTACATGCTAGGCTCATCAAGATCAAACCTTAGCTTCCGCATGAGCAAATCTGGCTTGCTCACGTTGTATACACTCACATAATCTAGCACACCCGATCATCACATGGTGCTTCGAAACAACGAGCTTTAGCAACGGTGCTTACTAAGGATGAACACTTTAAAACTTGAAATTTGTGTGCTTGAGGGATCATCTTATAATGCTACCGTCGTTAACTAAGCAATACAAGATGCATAAAGTATTAACATCACATGCAATTCATAATATGTGATATGATATGGCCTTTCTTCTTGTGCTTTCGATCTCCATCTTCAAGCACGAACATGATCTCCATCATCACTGGCATAGCGTCAAGGTCAATGGTGCCGTTTCATGGTTGTCGTCCACCAGCTTCAACTATTACAACTACTTTGAATAGACACGTGGGTCTTAACAGAATTTAAAGACAACCATATGGCTCCTGCCGGTTGCCAACTTACAATAAGGAACATTGCATACATCAAATATAATCACAATCATGGCCATATCACATCACAGCACACCCCTGCAAAACAAAGTTAGACGCCTCTAATTTTCTTTGCATATTTTACGTGGTTTGGGGCTTTCAATAAGTGTCGCTCTAACTTACGAACAAAAACCACAACGTTGATGCTTGAACTATCAAGTGCCCGTTGTAAATTGGATCTATACTATGATGGGAGAGACAGGTACCCGCAAAGCCACTTATGCAATACAAGTTGCATGTTGAGCGTGGAGAAAGTCTCATGAACGATGTCATGTAAGGTTAGCCCGGGCCGCTTCATCCCATCATACCGCAAGATGCAAAGTACACAAGAAGCAATTGATAATAAAAGCACCACCACCCATAATGACCATTGTGTTCTACTCGTGCAACAGATCTACATATAGACACGGCTCTGATACCAGTGTAGGGGTTCGTAGCATGGAAAACAAAAAATTTCTACCGCATGCAAATAAACAAGCCAAGATCTATCGAATAGATTGTAGCAACGAGTCGATAGAGGAACTCACCCTCAAAGATTCCAAAGCGGTTAACGAGAGCAGATTCTCGTGGGTGATGTAGTCGTACTCTTGCCGATCTCAAGATCGCGTAGACGATCCTTCTGGCGCTGCGTTCCGGCAGCGCTTCCGCAGTCGGTCACACATTCGGTACTCGATGAAGACCTTCCTCTCCCTTGTTCCAGCAGGCAGCGGAGGTTGTAGCACTCTCCTCGCGATTCCGACAGCACGACGGCGTGGTACCGGAAGTAGAGGGGAGATCTTGCAGGGCTTCGCCTTAAGCCGGAGCGAGTATGGTGGAGTATGAGAGAGGCCTTGGTGATCTAGGGTTTAGAGGGCACCAAGGGGAGAGTGTAGCCGTCGGCTAGGGTTTGGGGATCACCCCAACTTGGCGAGTTGGTGGTGCCCTAGGCGGCGGCAACATGAGGTGGTGGCGCTGGCGGCTTAGGGCTAGGGTTTTCGGGTGTGTGGGAGAGGGGCAGCCCTGCCCCTCCTTATATAGGTGGAGGGTGGCCGGTTGGGAGGAGGGAGTCCTTCCCCAACTCGGCCTCCTTGGACGGCGGGTGGAGGGAGGGTAACTCCTCCCCAAGTAGGTTTCCTACTCTCCCTCCACCAAGCAAACTTGTCGTTTGACTTTTTCAAATTGGCGTTTGATTTTCAAACTAGGATTTGATTTCTCCCTTTATTTTGCCCAGCCAAGTGACCTAGTACATGATGCAACCATTCCATATTGTCATGACACATTCATGTACCCTTCCCCTCCGGAGTGCCAGACCTTTCGGACCCTTCTAGAACATTCCCGGTGAAAACACCGGAATCATTCCCCAACTCCGAAACAAGACTTTCCTTATATGAATCTTATTCTCCAGACCATTCCGGATCTCCTCGTGATATCCCTATCCCATCCGAGACTCCGAACAACATTCGGTCTCTTACTCATCATTCCATAACTACTCAACAACATTGAATCCTTAAGTGTGTCTCCCTATGGTTCGTGAATTATGCGGACATGATCGAGACACTTCTCCGATCAATAACCAATAGAGGAATCTGGAAATTCATATGGCTCCCACATATTTCTATGATTACTTTGCGATCGAATGAACCACTTACATACGATACCAATTTCGCTTTGTCTCACGATACTTTACTTATCCGAGGTTTTGATCGTCGGTATCTCTGTATACCTAGTTCAACCTCGTTACCGATAAGTACTCTTTTCTTGTTGCCGTGGTATGTGATCCCTTGTGAGCCAGTCACATGCTTGCAAGCTAATTGGATGACATTCCACCAAGAGGGCCCAGAGTATATCTATCCGTCATATGGATGGAAAAATCCCACTCTTGATCCATGTCTCAACCCATACTTTCCGAACACTCAATGCCACCTTTATAGACACCCAATTACGGTGTGGTATTTGATGTCATCAAAGCATCCTTCCGGTGATGGTGATAAGCATGATCTCATGGTCGAAGGAATTAGGTTACTATGTATCAGAAAGCTAATAGCAATTGAACTATTAAAATGACTTGATCTTTATGCTACGCTTATCTATAGGAGTATGTCCATCATATCATTCTCCTAAAGGTACGACCTTGTTATTAACAACATCTCAAATTTTCATGATCAAGAAACCATGATCATCTATTAATCAACAAGCTAGTATTATGAAGAGGCTTTAATAGGGACTCTAATTTAGTTTACAAATCACACAAGTATTAATGTTTCTGGTTAATACTGTTATAGAATGAATGTAAACATTTATCATAAACACAAAGATATAATAATAACTAAATTTATTATTGCCTCTAGGGCATATCTCCAACAGACTACTGATGTTGTTCTGATGGTGACAGTATCGTTGCTATGAGGAATAATTCCCTGTACCGGGGCTTTTTTTTAAAAAAATCTTTTTCTTTTTTTGGGATGTGTGCTTTCGTAAGGCCGCTAGGCCGACATTGTTGCATAGGCTGAGTGTAATTGATATCTCCGTGATATTAATATATACTCCTTTCAGAAAAAATAAGATGACAAATAAACATTGACACTTACTACATCTATTTGTGCTCCGATGTTTACTTGCCCCACGCTTGGCCACTTTCTAGTTGACTCAGATGCCACGGCAGAAACATCAAAATAAAAATTCTCTGAAATCTTGAAGGAAGTGTGTCACTTATGTACCTCTTGTTCTCGGCAAAATTTTTTTTAGAGAAAACGCGGCCTAACTTTATTGATAAACAAAATAAAGTATGCAGGGCTGCAAAGAAATTGGTTTGGTGCATAAAATAATGGCAAGTGCCATGTATATCCATATTTTTTAAGTAAAGTACTGCCCCGTTGAAAATGATGTCACATATTTATCTAGATTCGTATATGTTTATACACTAACACGTATCATAAATACGGATCTAGACAAATCTATAACATTATTTTAACCATTAAGGAAGTATATCAGATCGAACAAACTAAATCACAAGCGAAAAGCGAAAATTAAAAATCTGTTAGCCCAAGCCTCAAAAAGCAGCACACCGGCAAGTCGTACGTGCGCCATAAACGTGGCTGCAACGTGCATGCCAGCGAGTCGTACGTCGGCTAGGAGAACGCCGGCGAAGCGTGCGTAGACCGTGTGACTCCGTGAAGCATGAGCAGAGCAGAGTACGTCGGCTAGGAGAACGCCGACGAAGCATACGGCGGCGAAAAGCACACGTGGGTAACCCCGTTTGGCTTGCAGGTGACTCCTATTTTTTCTCAAAATGAGGTCACTCCTATTGTCGGCCAGGAGCATGCCAGCGAGGTGCAAGGGCACGTCAACGAGCTAGACATGGGCAAGCAGGGCTCTGCGCAACGCATATACTGGCCAGTACCTCATACGTCAGACCTGAGAACGCCGGGAGGCAGAATGGACGAAAATAATCCAAAAAATAACAATTCCACGAAATAAACTCTGGCCAGAAGAAATTTACGGAACTAACCTTTTTTGCAACGCCATACAGAGTGACGCCGCACCTTGAAGAGTGGCGCCATTACGCCGGGCGCCGCGCACCTGCCAGCGTGGAGCCTCGCGGGCCCGGTTCCGCTAGTGCGGCGCCTTGTAGTGCGGCGCCGTTGCGTCTGGCGCCGCACTTTAGGTCTTCTATCTGCGCGCGAGCCAGCCCTCCCAGACCCTTCTCATTCCTCTCCCAGGACCGAACACACATGGCGGCGGCGGCGCTCTCCACCTAACCTCCCCCCCCAAACAGGCCAGATTGGTGAATTTCTTCCAAGATTTGTGCTCCCAATCCCCTCCCCCAGGTATTCTCTCTAATCCCTCTCAATTACATCCACAAATTTCTCCTTTTTTCTCCCTTATTTGTAATTTTTGGTCTAACCCTAGATTGTATGGTGAAACCATAGATTGTATGAACCATTGCCATGTTTACTTGATCTTTAGGTTTAGGAATGCTTGTAAGTTGGATCTTGAAACCCTAGATTGCAATATTAGGAATGCATGTAAAACCCTAGTTATGTTGGGATAGTGAAACCCTAGAATTATAGGTAGAGTAGGAGGAAATTTTTGTTCGTGTTAGAATTATAGGTATAGTAGGGTAGAACTAGATGCTAGATGCTAGAACTATATGTGTCAACTATAGTTGGAATAAGATGGACATTTTGTAATTGTTCTTATTCTCACTATTGTTTTGAATATGTAGGATGACTCTAAACCCCCTTCTAAACAATGCTCACTATGATGTTCAACATCGTGCCTACAAGATGTCGGAGAAGAGACAGGTACTAAAAACTTCAATGCAAGTCGAACAAGATGCCATGTTTGTTTAGATGGAAATCTAACATTTTGTCATTGTATGTTTGCAGGAGCTTCAACCCCTTCGTCTTAGGTACCCGTGGGAAGTAGAGTAGATGTTGCACTTTGTCTTGAATGGTTGTAGTCGTGAACTCAGTACTTATGGTTGTTGTCGTGAACTTCGATGTTGTCGTGAATGGTTGTCGTGAACTTGGATGTTGTTGTCGTGAACTTGGATGTTATTGTCATGAACTTCAATGGTTGTTGTCTTTTTGGAATAAACATGCTCGAACAAACCTGCTCGAACAAACCTGCTCGAAAACCAACTCAAACAGAACAACAGGAACAGACAGACACTAGTCAGGAAGGTGCGGCGCCATGACCTCTGGCGCCGCACATGGTGCAAGAAAGCCCAGGAATGTGCGGCGCCGTTACGCGTGGCGCCGCACATGCACTAGAAAATAGACAGAAGCTTCTGTCTATTTTCTAGCGCATGTGCGGCGCCACACATGACGGCGCCGCACCGTGCGGCGCCGTCATGTGTGGCGCCGCACATTTCTGTCTATTTTCTAACGCATGTGCGGCGCCACACGTAACGGCGCCACAGCCAGATTTCAGGGTTTTTATTTCGAGGGAAAATACAAGTTTGTTGACACATACGAAATAACACGAGTTTCTTGCCCTTAAAGTCTAGAACATACAAGTTCATGAAATAACACGAGTTCATGAAATAACAAGGTTCTCGAGCAAATCTTGACACATACAAGTCCATGACTCCCGGTTACATACTCAAAGTCTAGAACATAGGCCCTTTGCCCTTCCTCTTCTTCTCTTCCTGTTCCTCCATGGAACGCCATGCCGCTTGACGCAGCCTTTCCCTCTCGGCATCCCGAGATTCCTTAGCGCGGCGATTCTCTTCCTCCTCTATCTTGCGGCAAGAAAGTTGAACTACCTCTTCGAATGCCTTCCTCCGCTTCTCTTCCTCAGCTTCCTTCCTCTTCCTCTCTTCCTCGGCCTCCTTCCTCTTCCTCTCTTCCTCAGCCTCCTTCCTCTTCGCCACCACCTCCATAGCATCCGCCCAGATCTTCGAGTAGTTCACACCTTCCCCATCATTGGCCTTGTTGGGTTGAGTCGCCATACCTATTATAAGAATAAAAGGGGCAAGTTAGTAAAGGATGCATTTAACCCAATAAACATGAATGATAGTAAAATATGCATAAATGTGAACATACCTACGAGCATACGGGTTTGGTCCGGCTAAGTAACCTATCATACTAGCGGGACTAAATCCACCACGCCCTCTTCCTCTTCGTAGCCCAAGTTGTCGACCTCTTTGTTGTCTAGGAGCTTGTTGGTTAGTCCTTGGTTGGCTTGGAGCTTGTTGGCTAGTCCTAGGTTGGCTACCACTTGGTTGGCTAGTCCTTGGTTGGCTTGGAGCTTGTTGGCTAGTCCTAGGTTGGCTAGTCCTAGTTTGGCTACCACTTGGTTGACTTGGAGCTTGTTGGCTACTACTTGGTTGACTTGGAGCTTGTTGGCTACTACTTGGTTGACTTGGAGCTTGTTGGCTACTACTTCCTTGATTTCCTTTTGCTCTTTTCCTTTGAGAACACTTTCTTGCATTGTGCCCTTCACCATTGCATGTTCCACACCGGGCTCTCTCACGAGGCTCTTGGAATTGGTCGTTGCCCGTTTCCCGACCACCACCACGTCCCCATCCGTCCATGTCGCTCCTAAAACGCTTTGTCTTGCGTCTTCCATGTTCAACAGCCTTCCATTTCGGATCGGGCCATAGTTGAATTCCATGGTACTCCGGCCATTGTGATTGGTCCAGGTATGGATGAAATCTAGGAGCCCATGTCTTCTTAGTAGTCTCAATAGAGAACTCAGCCTCTCGCACCGTGAGCGGATTATTGTAATCCAAATGTCGTATGTGAGACGCCACGAGCAAGTGCGAGCACGCAAGATGAAGCAATGATGGCCTTCCACATGTGCACTCACAGGTCTTGAGCGAGACCTTGAAAGCTCGGCCTCCGTGTTGGACACCATCAGCCGTTGTACCTCCGGGCTCCGTAACTTGGTAAATTAGCTCGTCATTGTCATATTCCGTGACAACTTGGGAATCCGCTTTCCTTGTCTGAAATTGCATCCAATCGTCAACCTTCGGAGGGAACTTGTATTTGTACTTGTTCTTGTTGTCCCCCGCAATATGTCGGTCCGTTTCATGTGAGTATTTCAGAAAATACCCATTCATCATGTTGAATGTATATCGGACTATTGCCGTGACGGGCAATGCACGGACACCTTTTAGCAACTTGTTAAATGCCTCTTCCATGTTGCTTGTCATTTGGCCATACCTCCGGCCACCATCATCAAAAGCTCGTGCCCACTTTCCCATATGTTCAATGTTCCTATTGAGCCACTCGCGACCACCGGCATTGAGTTCTTTGTTGACTAGCAATTTGTTGTACAAGTTAGAGAAACGTCGTTCCGTGAAAGCGAGGCAACAATCCTGTAGATCATCGGACAAATCCTTGCTCTTGCATGCCCTATAGAAGTTTGAACAAAAGTGTCTCATGCACCAACGATGGTGCAATGGAGCATGGCCGGGAATATCAATCATCACAGCATTGAGAATTCCTTGATGACGGTCAGAGATGACACATATCTCCCTTTGAGGGGTTAATATCTTGGTTCTCAAAAGATAGAAGAACCACTCCCAATTATCATTGCTTTCTGCCTCCACCAAAGCAAACGCCAAAGGAATCAACCGGTTGTTCGCGTCATTGGCTATTGCAATCAAGATAGTGCCTTTGAATTGTCCGGTCATAAAGGTGCCATCAACAGAGATGACCGGTCTACAATGTTCAAAAGCCCGAACACATTGCTCAAAACCCCAAAATGCACGGCCAAATATTCGCACGGTTTTCCCGTTTACAACCCTTGTCTTGTTCCCATAAGGTTCAACCACATGAACCATGCCGGGGTTAGCATTGGCCATCGCTAACAACAACCTTGGGATTCGGTTATAAGATTCCTCCCAATCACCGTACAACATCTTGAATGCGGCTTGCTTAGCCTTCCATGCCTTCCCGTACTTCACCTCGTAGTGAAAGAGGGCTTTCACAAACTCTATAACCTGCTTGATGGTCATTATTGGAAACGACGCGATGTCATTGGAAAGCCTATAAGCGAGGAACTCGGAGGTGAGTTGCCGGTGCTCGTTCTTCGCATCCTTCCCATCCAACACCGGGCCTCGGCACATGTGAGTTGATACGCAACTAGATATGTGAAAATCAGGACCTCCCTTGAATGGTCTTGCACGCACTATCCAAGGACATCCTTCCTCCTCGCACTTCACCGTGTAACGCTTCTTGATGTCCGAGTGCACGACCGTGTAAGGACGATGATGCTTCACCGAGAAGTCCTTTATCCATTGCTTAAATTCCAACAAGGTCCTGAACCTTGATCCTTTGCAAAAGCCACTATTCACTTCATTGCCATCCCGGTAAGAACTTGTCCTTGGTCCGAGCACAATGCCTTTGCCACCATCAACCGTGGCTTCATCCGCGAGACTGAGATCACGAAACAAAGGCACCCGATGGTCCCAACCCAATACGGTATGGTGGATTTCGGCCTCTCTAGCCATGAACCCCTCCTCGTCAACTTCTTCTTCGGGACCATCATCATCCGAGTCCGATGCATAGCCTCGAGAATACGGGAGGTCATGGTCCATGTCATCTTGTGTGATATATTTCTCTAAATCTCCAATATTGTTGTCGTGGAGTTCAACATCATCATTGTCATCTTCATCTTCACCCCCACAATCATCATCTTGGTGTCTTGAAATCGGGCTCAATGTTTGGGTCAAGGGAGGTTCACGCCTTAGCTCTTGGTCTACGGGTGGAGGACTCATAGTACGCAATGGGGATGCCATACGGTTTAAGTCCAAAGACAATGAACTACCAACTTTTTTTGTGGCAAATAGCTCAAGAGCCTTGTCTAGTGATTCGGCCACCACCTCCTTGTATGCAATCCAACGGGCCTCGGAGAAGATACGCATGGTCTTCCAACGGACATGCATTCCCAAGCCAACATTATGTCTTCCCTCCAACTCAATATCATCCTTTGGGTCCATCCATTTCAATTCAATCCTCAATTGCTCCAAGACCTCGGCATATGTTGGAGTACGCTCAAACACCAAATCGAGCTCGTCCGGGTCCGGTTCTATGTTACCTCTCAAAAAAACATCCTTGTCTACATGGTGAACATGAACAATTCTTGCCATGCCTAACATAATCACAACAACAATACCATGGTCAACACACTTAATAGATACCCATGCTAACATTAACACAATACCAACCCATATGCCAATACAAGAACATTCTACCATGCATCTTACAAAACAAACTAGGGTTTACAAGATATGGACCAAAAACAAGAAATTAATGGGTCAAATCAAAGATGAAGGAGAAGAATACCTCAAGGCACTTGGGGGATCGAACTCCACGGAGAGAGGCTTCCGATTTGGACACTAGGAGGGAGAAGGTGGAGGGGGGAGAAGAGCCGCCGCCGCCACTGCAGTGCCTGTGTGGGTGAGAGGAATGGGAAGGGTCTGGGAGGGCTGGCTCGCGCGCAGATAGAAGACCTAAAGTGCGGCGCCAGGCGCAACGGCGCCGCACTGTGTAGTACGGCGCCACGCTACAAGGCGCCGCACTAGCGGGACCGGGACCGCGAGGCTCCACGCTGGCAGGTGCGCGGCGCCAGGCGTAATGGCGCCGCTCTTCAAGGTGCGGCGCCACTCTGTATGGCGTTGCAAAAATAGTTAGTTCCGTGAATTTCTTCTGGCCAGAGTTCATTTCGTGGAATTGCTATTTTTTAGGGTTATTTTCGTCCATTCTGCCTGCCGGGGAGGGGAAGTCGACCGCATGCATGCAAAGGCTGCGTATACCGGCACGTGCAGATTCTTTTTAGACGTGAAATAGTACCTAAGATGCCCTAATGTCTAAATATAATATTCTTTGGATTCTGGATTCGCATGTATCTACACATTAAAACATTTTCTAGATACATACAAATTCGAATTTAGACAAATCCAAATAATTTATTTTTGAACGGAAGAATACCCACTCTATCTAGAAAAAGATGTCATATATTTTTATTAAAATAGACTTTCGCCCCACTATATTAATATAGCAACCACACCGATACATAAGTTCGAACCCAAAAAAATGCTGGGGCAACAACACAAACATGTCAAAAAAGAAAAATAATAGAAACAATGGCGAATCGACGAAGTGATGATGACCCGCAACCGATGTGCCCTCCTACTTGACCCACCATGCTTCAAGCCCCCCCCCCCCCCCCCCCCCCCCCCCCCCCCGATATGCCGAGTACCAAGCAACACCTTCCTGAAGGGAAGCATTGATGTTACAGATTTGTCTAAATTCTCGTATATAAAATTACACAAATTATGGTGTAACATTATCGTGTACCGTCTAAACTTGTTGTGCGCGATGGTCTCATCAATCTTCACGGTTTATACAACTAAATTTTAGGGTGGCAATTTTCACTATTGCTTGTTAGCTGTTTTAATACTATATACTCCCTTCATCATAAAACAAATTAATGTTGCAAAATTGTCTAGATTAATATGTATCTAGACACATTTTAGTATATAAATACATACAAATCTCGACAAATCTACCAGATCTTTTGGGAACAAAGGGAGTAATAGATTATGAAGTTTCAACTAACTATCATGTCTAAAACCATAAATAAACATCTTTCCAAAGAAACGCTAGAATTTTTCCACATGAGAAAAGCTATAGTAAGACTGCTTTCGGAAAGACACAAGTACACAGCAATATGATGTTACGAAGCAATCGGGCCCTGACCAACCAACATGCATGACCCCATCACACCTTAAATATCACATGGTCGGGAGTACTAGTATCTCTCAAAATGCTTCCCACGTCATTCCGAGAAGAATGAGTTGGCCAAGAACGGGTCGAGAATAAGAAAGGATGAGTCAAGCCAAGCCAAATCTCCCACACATGCAAAAATATTAACTTTCGAACGAAAGCCACCAGCAACTGGTACGTGCACGTGGTTAATTTGATTGAATCATCTTTGGAGCGTTTGGGCTTTAGTGCACGTCCATGTAGTTAAGCCTAGCTAAATAGCTAAATGATACTACCTCTGTTTCTAAATATAAATTTTTTAGGAGCCTAAAATAGCCTATATATATTCGCAAAAAAATAGCCTATATCAATACATTTTACATTTGGAAAACAGAGGCAATAGTCCTTGAAACGGGGTTTCTCTGCGCTTTTTACATTTAGAAACGGAGAAAAGTCTAGCCTGAACATTTTAGTTTAGAAACAGAGGCGATACTATATGAGGGTCCTTGCATATACACGTGTCTCCCCTCGCTAGTTAAATTTACCTTTTTTTTGACAATCAATACCACAATATATTCATAGTAGCATATAGTACATGGTAGAAATATATAGGCCGTCTCCAACGATTACAAAATAAAGTCTAGAAAAACTAGTAAAACACCAATGTCTTTAAACTCTTTCTTCTTGCAAGATACCATTCTGAACTTTTCTAAAAGCAACCAAAAACTAATAGATATCAAACCACAACCAATAAATATCAATGAGGATTTTCCCATAATTTTAGTTTAAACCACAGTACTAAGGCACGCGCACAACCGTTAGAGTAATCAATCAATATCGGCAAGAGTACTAACACCAATATTTCAATCAAAAGTAACTGAACAATCTGATAGACGTCACTGGCGAACCGAACCTCACAACCCTCGAAGCATGAGGTCTTCTATGGTTTTTCTTCCCCCTTTTCTGCTTGGCTGGAGATCAGTTTTAAGCTTCTTCTTGACCTTCTGCAGCGTGCATTGATTCTAATCCTATTTTACTGAAATGACAAAGTTAGAGGGTCAAGAGCTCTAGCAATTCATTGACAAAAGAAGAGAATGACCCCGTTTATAAGAAAAACCGAATTGAAAACCTTAACAGAACCCTATTTATGAGGCAAACTGGAGGGAAAACCTCACAAACAACAGAGACCTGCGGCCCATGCGACACTAGGCCACTATCGCCTCAAACACACGCCCCCGTCTTCGAGGCCTCCGCCCCGATATCTCCTACTCGAAAGCGAGCCACAACACCGCACGACATGACCGACGATAGCCCTAGCTACCCAACATAGTTGCTCGTAGACCACAACGGCTGTGCCAACATCCGGGGCCGCCGCCTTGGTGTGCCAACCTACTGACTCCTCAAACCGCATCGGACGAGCTGACGGCCTTGCAACCCTCGAAGCACCAAGTCTCCTGTGTTTTTTGTTCTCCTTTTCTGCTTGGCCGGAGCTCAGCTTTGAGCTTCTTCTTGACCTTTTGCAGCGTGCACTAATCCTATTTTACTTAAATGAAAAACTTTGGCATTTTGTCGAACCCGTATATTCGTTTGCCTCAAATTCAAAGGAAAAGCGGTGACGTTCGGACATTGTTTCATCTAGTCAAAGTTTTAAATCCTTTTCCACTGTATATACATGTAGATTGTACATCTTATTCAATTTTGTAAATATAATAGTAGTACACAAATAATAATGCTGTTTAGATCGTGTGCATATATATTGCAGAAGGTCGGTTGGTTATTTTAAATTAAATAGTAGTAGTATAAAGGGTGGCGTGCAAATTTTGGATCGCGCACAACGCCGCCCCCTCGTCCCGGTGGTACGATACAGATCCGTTTGAGTCACATCCCTAGTGTGAGACGTATGGAAGCGGGCGATGATCCGGGTTGCAGGGAACAGATTTTGAGGGCACTGCCCAAGAAGACGCATCTGAAGCAAGCACACTGATAGATACGTACGTAGGTGCATCATCTTTATTTTTTGGACCGAAGCTAGCAGCAATGGACATATGTGTCGCGTACGTACGTATATTGCCATTTTAGCAGCTTTAGTAGTAACTAAAAACGACGCCTATGTGTATATAGCTCATAGATTTATGGAAAATCTGGAAACACTTTGGGAGACGATATGCACGGGGAGGTTTTTATATGTGTATATAAATAGGGGATACTTATAGATTTTTTTTTTTGAACGGGGGGTACTTGTAGATAGTACAACCTAAAATACGAATGCGGCGGGTGGAACAATGTGGTGGCTTACCGATATAAGATAGCGACCGTGCATTTCGAAGTCCAGTTTAGGCCTTTGTTCATTAGTAATAGTAGTAGTAGCTAGTAGCAGCAATGGACACTGCTGCCGTTTTAGCCAGGCGGGAGTGCTGGCTAGGTGTGGGGTACGTGGCCTCGCGGGAAACGGAAAGAGCTATAGCTAGTACTATAGGCGAGGAGTCGAGAGACGTGTTACTGACCTGCTGCCGTCACGCGCGCCGCGTGATCGGATGAGGCCAACGGTGTGCGCGGCGAGTCGGTTCCCGTGTGTCGCCGGCCGGAGCCGTGTGCCCGGAAGCTAGCTAGCTACGAGAGCGTTCGTACCCATGTTAGCCTGTTATTAATCCTGTCAGAATAAACACCATTTGTTCTTTGTTTTTTGTTGTCAGAATAAGCAGAAAAACGTGTGTGTGTGTTGCTGTCGTTAAGATAGGATAGTTTACCTAGTCTATACTTGCCGTTGCTGAACTTGTGGGATGGCACAAGAATAGGTCAGTCATGGCGAGTTTGTAGGAGGTGATTAGCACGAACGCCCGGTTTGTTCGTGTCCATGATCCTTGTTTTCAGCTGGAGTTGGTTTTGTAACAGCCGGTGTTGAATAAAAGAGAGAAATAGACAGAAAAGTGGAACTGCGGTACTCCACGCAAAACACCACCTGTGTTACTACTCTCGTCTTTCAGCTTTTGTCTTTAGTTTCGTCAGGTTAGGCAACATCAACCCATACCGGCCGGCCGGCCAGGCGGTTGTTGGGCGCTGCTGAGGAGGCGGCGGCGGCGGGCGGCGGCGACGCAACTGCCTGCACGTCGTCAGGTAGGCACCCAACCAACCGGGCGCGCAGACCCAAACAACGACAACATGCATTATGGTTTCAGAGAACTTGCGCAACAACGGACGGCCACCGAATTAGACCCGCGGGCCGGGCCCGGCGCCGTTCTAGCTCGCATGATCAGAGAAGTGCTCGTGCAACAACGGCCACCAAACCCGACCCGACCGGACCGGCCGGCCGGGGGCCCTCCGCGGCTGCATGCCGGTCTCACTCGCATGATCTTCCGCGTCTCGCGATCGATCGGGCCGCAACATACGTGTGCCTGCGTATCTCCCTCCTCGTCCGGCCATGGTCTCACGCACTCGCTCTCTCGATCTCCCCCGCACAGCACTAGCTCTCACCATCCACCTGTCGTCACGCCGGTCCCTGTACTACCCTACTCCATCGCTTTATATCACCCATGTGGAATCAACAACAAACGGTTCCGACGATCGAACCAAGAGCGACGTCGTAGGTCGCCGATCGGTCAGTTGGTTTACTTTGCACACACAGCGTTCCCGGATCTGGGGCGTGACTCACGCACGAAGAAGGAGGCCCATCTCGATCTCGATCGATCGATCGATCGATCGGTCTCGCCGGTCGTGTGCGTGTCTGCCTTTAGTCCCCCCCGCGCTTTCAGCTCAAAGAAAAGATATGGTGGTCGTTGTGTATGATACCACTACTGATCAGCCCTCCCATTCCCCTTCCATCCCACCTATATATCGACGCACCCGTCGGCGGACAGGTAGGTAGCGAGCTCCGCACGGTTCTCCGATCCATCACAAGAGCAGGCCAGCGACAAGCAAGCGTTTCCGGTCCCCAAAATTGATTCAGCCTCGCTCTCGATAGCAGGATCGCTCGCTTCATCGTCCGTCCGTCCGTCCGAGGCATCGGCAACCCCAAGACTCCGGCCGCGCGCGACCGATCGACCATGGTGTGGAGGGACAGCTTCCTGGACCTCATCCTCATCCCGCTCAGCCTGCTACTCCCCATGCTCTACCACGCCTGGCTCTACCGCGCCGTCCGCCGCCACCCGCTCTCCACCGCCTTCGGCATCTACTCCGCCAGCAGACGCGTATGGGTATCCGGCATGATCAAGGTACGCCTTACGCACGCACGCGCGCACCTCTCCTTCCTCACGCGCCGCCGACCGAGCCAGCGCCACTGAGACTGACGCTCCCGCGCGCGCGCACGCGCGTATGTTTGGCGCAGGACAACGACGACAAGAAGGGGGTGCTGGTGGTGCAGTCCCTGCGGAACGTGATCATGGGCTCCACGCTCATGGCCACTACGGCGGTGCTCTTCTGCACGGGCATCGCGGCGGTGCTCAGCAGCACCTACGCCATCAAGAAACCCTTGAGCGACGCCGTGTTCGGCGCGCACGGGGAGTACATGATGGCGCTCAAGTATGTGGCGCTGCTCATGCTCTTCCTCTTCGCCTTCCTCTGCCACTCCCTCACCATCTGCTTCCTCAACCAAGCGAGCTTCCTCATCAACACCTCATGCCTCTCGAGCGCCGCCGGGGAGGACGACCTCGGGCTCGGCCTCGTCAGGGCCGACTTCGTGGGCGAGATCCTCGAGCGCGGGTTCACGCTCAACTTCGTCGGCAACAGGCTCTTCTACGCCGGGGTGCCGCTCCTGCTCTGGATCTTCGGCCCGCTGCTGGCTTTTCTTTCCTCGCTCGTCATGATCCCGATTCTCTACAACCTCGACGTCGTCAATACCACCGCCGCCGCCGGCAAAGGCAAAGGCAAAGGGTCCTCGTCGTCGTCGTCGTCGTCGGGGCATAGCACCGGCTGCGTCAACGCCGCCAAGGCGGACGCCAACGGGAACGGGTGCATGCACGTCTGATCCACCCAAGCAAGCAAGCAACACAGCAAGCAAGTGCGGTTCGATTCATGCACAACGAAAGGCCTTAATTTATTTAGATCAGTTATTTCACCCATCCCTCTACTTTACTTATAATATATACTATATATATGCACGATCGATGACGAAACTGATGATACAGTAGACTGCCACATTGGTCAGGGCGTTGCGAGGTTTCTTTGTCAGCGAGTGGGTTCTTTTCCTTCTTGTCAGTTGTGGTGCATCATGTCGACCGATCAGTCTGTACCAGGAACTAAAATCCATGCATGATGACATGGAACCCATATGATGCGTGTTGTCTTCGATCTTGTTAGCTGCCCCCTTTTTTGCCAGGTTGTGCTCGGTTTCGGTTCACGGTCGAGTTGACAATGTGTGTCTGCCGATGCCACTACACGGCGCGTATATTTGCGGGCATATCCCTAGCTGCCTTTTGTCTCAATGTCTCTCTCTGTCCCGCTTACTTCGACATTTCTCGAACCATGAAGCAAGCAACGTATATATGCATATGTGATGCGCGACTCCAGTTTGTCACAAAAAGATTATGAAAAAGGCCATCGTATTGTCTAGGATGTGTGGCCACGAGATTTCTGTTTACCATGTCTGTGTGTGGTTGCATGCCGAAGTGCCAACTAGAGGAGGGAATGGACCTTATTACAAGGCTACTAAGTTACTGCTAACAAGCACCATCCTTATTTGGTTGGATCTAATAATTCAGTACGGATGAACTTATTGCCCATTATTTCTGGCTTCGCCTTGCTTCCCATGTTTCAGTTTTCACTACTGCACAAAAGTCTGGCTCCTGGCGACGCTAGGCCCGCTCGTACATCTTCACGGATTGGAAAGTGTTTTTATGTGAACCATCTAGTGAAATATGATGCAAAATGTCACGGTAGCAATTTATCCTGTAGGGTGACCTATTCCGAGAGATTACTTTTTTCTCGACTTTTAGCTAAAATTGCTTTTGTGTTTGAATTCGGCCAATTTTATTCATGAACTACATGTACTGTATAGTTTGATCAATATTTTTGGAAAATTCAATTGAAGGTGCCCTAGTGTTAATGTGTATGAATGTGCTTGCCGATAATTTTGATCCCATTGTAAAACCGATTATAGAAATAAAAAAACCCAAAAAAATCTGCACATGGAGTCTTTTTGTGTGACCTAGTTCTCAGGATAAATAAAGAACTTGCAATATGGTAATTCATATGGCATATCTTCGATTGCTGACAAAATGACCATTATAGTAAATCTATCGTATATTTTGTGATAATTAGCTCAAATTAGTGCGGTTCTTTTTTGTTACATAGTAGTAAATTCGGGAATTTGGGCAAAAAGTGAGGACATGTGTCAGCCTAGGGACCCAGGGACCGGGCATTTGATCCCGGCGGACGCCTAGCCCTGTCGTTTTATTATAGGTTGAAACTTAATTTGGATACAAACAATGATACAGACTTCATGAGTAACACGGTAAGTCACCTGCCGCATCTAATATATGTGTTGCGGTAATTATACGACTCCGTTTTCCAATAAAATGCTACTAGTCATAATATATATACATCCAACTGTTTGAATAATTTAAATGCGATGTTACAAGTTGTAGAGTCCCTCATTTAGGCGATCTTTTAACATACACTCTAGGTGTTTTTTTAATCTTATGATGTGATCTTATTATTACAAGAAGGTATTCCTCGGTTGGGCCGACTTGCCAAGATTAGCGTGTTAGTTATATTCCTTCACAAGATGGGTCATTTGATTTATCCACCGTAGGTGATGTCCTAATTTCTAACGTTTAGACAATGTCTATACGAGACGATTCGTGGGACCTACTAAACTGAAAATGCTAACTTTTGCATAGTAGTTTTATAGCTTGGTCATACATTGCCAAGTGAAAGTTGAGCCCATTATTTTCTTTTTTCCTTTATACACTTGTGCTTGTACTTCCCTCGTCACCGCGCTAGACTCGATTTTTTTTTATGAAATTCCATCGATCTATTAATAATGACCAACAACCGTATAAAGAGACCTAAAAGTAAGTTGCTCTTACACATTGTATTTCCTCAATAATTTGCACCCATAATCTCTTATGATTCTTTGATTTTCCCCTCTGTATTTTAGCTATATTCTTTATTTGGTTGGATTTAATAATTCAATATAGATGAATTATTTGCCCATTATTTCTAGCTTTACCTTGCTTCCTATGTTTCAGTTTTCACTACTGCACAAAAGTATGTCTCCTGGCGACACCAGCGTTGATACCGAGGTGAAAGGGGGTCCACTCCTACGTCTTCACGGACTAAAAAGTGTTTTTATGTGAATCGACTAGTGAAATATGATGCAAAATGTCACGATAGAAATTTTCACATAAAATTTATCCTATAGGATGCCCTATTCTGAGAGATCACTTTTTTCTCGACTTTCAGCTAAATTTGGTTTTTATTTTTGAATTCGGACAATTTTACTCAAATTCGAACTACATGTAATGTATATTTTGGTCAATATTTTTTGAAACTCAATTGAAGGTGCCCTAGATTTAATGTATATGAATGTGCTATTGGAGATATGCCCAAGAGTCAATAATAAAAATGGTTATATTACGTATTTGTGTTTATGATGAATGTTTGCATAACATGCTATAATTGTATTAACCGGAAACATTAATACTTGTGTGTTTTATAAACATAAAAGAGTCCCTAATAAGTCTTTTGTTAAACTACCTTGTTGATTAATAGATGATCATGGTTTGCTGATCATGGACATTGGATGGTATTAATAACAATATCATGTCATTAGAAGAATGATGTGATGGATACACTTATATAGTTAGCATAGCATAAGATCAAGTCATTTAGAGTTCGTTTGCTACAAGATTTCAAATACATAGTAACCTAATCCTTCGACCATGAGATCATGTTAATCACCATCACCGGATGGATGCTTTGATGACATCAAATACCACTTCTATAACTGGGTGGTTATAAAGGTGGAATTAGGTATTCTGAAAGTATGTGTTGAAATACATGGATCAAGAGTGGGATTTGTCCATCCGTATGACGGATAGATATACTCTGAGCCCTCTCGGTGGAATATCATCCAATTAGCTTGCAAGCATGTGACTAGGTCACAAGGGATGTCATATCACGGAAAAAATAAAGAGTACTTATCGATAACAAGGTTGAACTAGGTATAGAGATACCGATGATCGAACCTCGGATAAGCTGAATGAAGGACAAGCTGAATACCATACATGCTATGTTTTGATACTCCATGAAGGACAAGCTTATGAAATTTGAAGGTGTCTTATGCATTTATGTTTTGCTACTCCATGAAGGACAAGCTGAATACCAAACATACTATGTTTTCTATATGTGAAACAAACAAACGTCTTTTAATGCATTGTTATTCATGATTCTTTGTTTGTACCTTTGCATGTTGCAATATAGTTGCTATGTCTTATTGTTAGAACTACATATTTCATGCTCATGTTTAGAGTACTATGATCCCAGCTATCAATGCTTTACAATATTTTGATCAAGATTGTGATTGTGCATGTCACCTCAAAAATTATCCTTTTTGTCACTTACCTACTCGAGGACGAGCAGGAGTTAAGCTTGGGGATGCTTGATACGTCGTAAACGTATCTATAACTTTTTATGCTCCATGCTTATTTTATATCATTTGTCTTATGTTTTGTCTACACTTTGAGGTATTTTTATACATTTTATGGAACTAACCTATTAACAAGATGCCGCAGTGCCAGTTGTTTGTTTTATGCTGTTTTTGGTTTCAGAAAAGCTAGTAAAGTAATATTCTCGGAATTGGACGAAACAAAAGCCAAAGTTACTATTTTTCTCGACACGACACGGAGCCCGAAGGAGAGACGGAGGAGGGCACCAGGGCAGCCACGCCATACGGTGGCGCGACCCCCTGTCCGCGTGGCCACATGGTGTGGGCCCCCTGGCCTTCCACCGACCTTGCCCTTTCGCCTACATATACGTCTCCCCGAGACGTAAACCCTATGCGGATTAGATCTCCAGAAAAAGTTCCGAAACACCGCCGAATGGGAGATTTGGGGGAAAGAAGTCTCTGTTCCGGCACCCTGCCGGGACAGGGAATGGCCCCCGGAGCCATCTCCATCGACTCCACCACCATCTCCATCACCGTTGCTGACTCCCATGATGAGGAGGGAGTAGTTCTTACTCGAGGCGAAGGGCTCTATCGGTAGCTATGTGTTCATCTCTCTCTCTCTATGCGTGATCTTATTGTGATCATGAGCTTTATAATCAAGTAGATCTACTCTTCTACTCAAGTGCTTTAATTAATCTCCAACTATCCCCACGTGTGTGAAGGTGATAGTGTGCACACCGTGTGGCACTTAGGTTTAATATTACATAAATACTTATCATGAGTTATATTTTGAGTTGGTTGTCTATAAAATTGTGGTGTTTGTTGAAACCATCTAGTGCTCAAGGTGACAGTGTGGGGTAATCTAGATGGGGAATCCAAACTTTGAGGTGTGCCATGGATTAGAGTTGTCCAACCGGAGAGTAGTTCAGAGTAGTATTGATACGTCCAAAACGTATCTACTTTCTCGAACACTTTGCTATTGTTTTTTCTCTAAACTTGTGTGATTTGGATACAACTAACACGGACTGACGCTGTTTTCAGCAGAATTACCTTGGTGTCTTGTTTTTGTGCAGAAAATGAACTATCAGGAAAAATCCCGGAAAATATGCCAAAAATATTTCTCACCAGAAGATCCACGGAGCTAGAAGGGGAGACAGAGAGGAGGCTTGGGGGGCCCAGACCCACCCCAGGCGCGGGCCCACCTGACCCCACGTCTGGGGGAGGTTTGGCCACCCGAGGCAGCTTCTCGGCCTCCCTCCGCGTCTATAAGTTGCCTTCTGACCTAAAAACAGAGGGGGTTCGATAGATTTCCAGAAAGAGTTCCGCTCTGCCACCGCCACGAGAAACCAAGATTAGGATCCAGAAATTCCGTTCTGGCACCCTACCAGGACAGGGAATTTGGAGAGGATCATAGCCATCATCGTCACCAACGCATCTCCATCAACCACCGATGTTTCCCTCATCCATGAGTGAGTAATCCCCCGCTGTAGGCTTGGGGATGGTAGGGATTGGATGAGTTCTATCATGTAATTGAATAAGATCTATTAGGGGCATAGTGCCTAGTATCTCTATTAGTGTTATTTGACTTTGTTGCAACTTGTTGTGCTTAATGCTTGTCACTAGGGCCCGAGTGCCATGATCTCAGATCTGAACTTATTATTGAATCATTATGATAGTATTGTTTATGATCTTATATGTAAGTTGTGTACACATATCATTGTCCGGATCCAAAGGCCCCAAAGTGATAATAATTGGGACAACCGAAGGGGATGGTTGTGGTGTGAGGATCACATGTGTTCATGGAGTGTTAATGCTTTGCTCCGGTGCTCTATTAAAAGGAGCACCTTAAATGCCAGTAGTTCCCTAGAGGCCCCGCTGCCACGGGCTGGCTGGACAGAAGATGTTGTGCAAGTTCTCATTGCGAGCACGTATGACTATATTTGGATCACATGCCTAGGATTGTTTAGTACTTGGATGCTTGTTATTATTTATCTGCAATGTCCTAGTTTTTTGAAGTTACATGTTTAGACTCGTCCATGCAACGCCCGTCCATCCATCCCTATGCCAACCGCACTTGAATCCTACTGTTACCATTACTGTTACTATTGCTCATGTTTCACTGTTGTTGTTACTATTGTTGTTGCTTTGCTATTGCTACTACAAACTATTGCTACTGATAAACTTCTATGAGCAAGAACTATTTCCAGGTGCAGCTGAATTGACAACTCAGTTGTTAAGGCTTGCAAGTATTCTTTGGCTCCCCTTGTGTCGAATCAATAAATTGGGTAATACTACTCGCGAAGACTGTTGCGATCCCCTACACTTGTGGGCCATCAAGACTATTTTCTAGCGCCATTGCCGGGGAGCATAGCTTTATTTGTAAGTTCACTTGGATCTATTATTGTTCACCGCTACTCCTTTCATCATGGGGAAGTCTCGTGATGGAAAGTTCCCTATTTTACCATCCACTACAAGAAGAGGTACAGTCCTAAACACCTCTGTTGCTCTTGATTCACCGTCTGTTATAAGTAACCTTGTCACGCCACCACCACATGCTCATGATACACACACTGCTACTACTACTAAATCTGAAACTGCTTTTGATACTCATGATGTTACTTCTACTGTGCTTGATGCGAGTGGTTCATTAGGTCCTTTTCTAGATGCTACTATGGCTAGTCTAGGGAATACCAAAACTCCTAGCGAAGACACTGTTACACCTGTTAGCTCACCTGAGTAGTGAGAGTTTTGATATTAATGATGGTTACATTGAACTCACTGATAAATTTGTTGAAGAGTGCCAAAATACACATGGTGCTAGTGCTATTAAGAGTCTCCTTGCGAGACATACTATTATACCTAAGTCCTATGATCCTAAGTTTGCCACCTCTCTCATAGATATTAAAGATAAAGATTATGATTTCTCTCTTGATTTATCTTATTTAGATATTGTTGAGAAAGAACCCTTTTATGGTACTGAAAATGAGAGTGATGTGGCTCATATGAATGAGCTTTCTACTATGAGTGCTTTGTTCTCTGATGATTTTAAGATGCACAAGTACTTTGTTGCTAAGATCTTCCCTTTTTCACTAAAAGGAAAAGCTAGGGCTTGGTTTAATAGATTACCTCCTGGTTCCATTGATAGCCCTGATGGCTTGATTTCTTCTTTCTTCCATAAATATTTTCCTCCCAGTGCTAGACATGCTGCTTTGCAGAGACTTTTTGATTTTAAACAGGGAGAAGAAGAGAAATTTCCTGAGTCATGGAAAAGATTATGTTCCTTGATTCATGCATATCCTGGATGTCCATTACCTCAGAATGGGCTTCTTGATATGTATTATAATGGACTAACTGATGATTCTAGGACCTACCTAGATAGCTTTGCTGATTGTGTTTTCAGGAAAAGGACTCCTACAGATGCTGAAGAATTAATGAACAAGATAAGCAAGAATTATGATGATTGGACTTGAACTGAGCTGGATACACCTGAGCCTATTACTCCTGAACCAGTTGTTCCTGAACCAGTTCCAACACCAACAACAAAGAAGAGGGGAGTTATAGCATTAAATGATGAAGTAATGAAGGAATCTAAGAAGTGTCTAAATGAGAAAGGTATTAGAGCTGAAGATGTGAAGAATCTACCTCCTATAGAAGAATTATGTAAGCCAATTCCCCACTCATATATTGAGGTACACTCTCTCCAATTTAATGAAGGTGATATTCCTTATGGTAAGCCTCCTGATCAATGCTTAGAGGAACTTGACACATTTATTGTTAAACAAGGTAATTTTAATAAACAAGTTCAAAATCATTTATTGGAAAACTCTAGAGCTATCCATGAGTTGAAAGATATTGTGGAAAGAACTTCTAATAATATCAAAATGCTTTGTAAACACTTTCAAATGGTTCAAACCCAACTTGATCAACTTGCTGTTGGAGATATGCCCAAGAGGCAATAATAAAGTGGTTATTATCATATCTTCACACTTATGATAAATGTTTACATACCATGCTATAATTGTATTAACCGAAAACATTAATACTTGTGTGATTTGTAAACTAAAATAAGAGTCCCTAGTAAAGCCTCTTGTTAAACTAGCTTGTTGGTTAATATATGATCATGGTTTCCTGATCATGAACATAGAGATGTTATTAACAACAGGATCATATCATTAGGAGAATGATGTGATGGACATACTCCTATAGATAAGCATAGCATAAAGATCAAGTCATTTCAATAGTTCAATTGTTATATGCTTTCTGATACATAGTAACCTAATTCCTTCGACCATGAGATCATGCATATCACCTTTACCGGATGGATGCTTTGATGACATCAAACACCACACCGTAACTGGGTGGCTATAAAGGTGTCATTGAGTGTTCGGAAAGTATTGGTTGAAACACATGGATCAAGAGAGGGATTTGTCCATCCATATGACGGATAGATATACTCTGGGCCCTCTCGGTGAAATGTCATCCAATTAGCTTGCAAGCATGTGACTGGCTCACAAGCGATCACATATCACGGGAACGAGAAAAGAGTACTTATCAGTAATGAGGTTGAACTAGGTATGCAGAGATACCGACGATCATAACCTCGGATAAGGAAACTATCGTGAGACAAAGGGAAATTGGTATCGTATGTAAGTGGTTCATTCGATCGCAAAGTAATCGTAGAAATATGTGGGAGCCATATGAATTTCCAGATTCCTCTATTGGTTATTGTTCGGAGAAGTGTCTCGATCATGTCCGCATAATTCACGAACCGTAGGGAGACACACTTAAGGATTCGACGTTGTTTGAGTAGTTATGGTATTATGAGAAAGAGACCGAATGTTGTTCGAAGTCTCGGATGGGATCCGGGATATCACGAGGTGATCCGGAATGGTCCGGAGAATAAGATTCATATAAGGAAAGTCCCGTTTCGGAGTTCGGGAATGATTCCGGTGTTTTCATCGGGAATGTTCTAGAAGGTTCCGGAATGTCCGGCACTCCGGGGGGGGAGGGTACATGAATGTGTCATTACATATTGAATGATTGCATCATGTACTAAGTGTTCTTGCTGTTCCAAAACTGAAAAGTCAAACTGCCAGTTTGAAAGTCAAACGGCTAAAACAGGAAACTGTGGAAAACAGGAAACTGTGGGAAAAAGGAAACTGTGGGAAACAAGCAAGAGGTGGTTGGAACCGACTTGGGGGAGGAGTCCCTCCAAGCCGGCGCGCCAACCAAGGCCGACTTGGGGAGGGACTCCCCTCCCCTTGGCCGCCCCTCCCACCTATAAAAGGAGGGGCAGGGCCTCCTCCTCTAGACACACAAGTTCCTATCCTCTAATCTCCGGTTTAGAGCCGTTTTGGTTTAGAGCTTCTAATTGCTTTAGCCTGCGGTTTAGAGCCTTCTAATTGGTGTGTCTAATCTCTAGACCACTAATAGCTCTCTCTCTCATACTCCACCATACTCGCTCCGGCTTAAGGCGAAGCCCTGCGGGATCTCCCCTCTACTTCCGGTACCACGCCGTTGTGCTGCCAGAATCGCGAAGAGAGTGCTACAACCTCCGCTACCTGCTGGAACAAGGGAGAGGAAGGTCTTCGTCGAGTACCGAACGTGTGACCGACTGCGGAAGCGCTGCCGGAACGCAGCGCCGGAAGGATCGTCTACGCGATCTTGAGATCGGAAAGAGTACGACTACATCACCCACGAGAATCTGCTCTCGTTAACCGCTTTGGAATCTTCGAGGGTAAGTTATTCCGTCGACTCGTTGCTACAATCTAATAGATAGATCTTGGCTTGTTTGTTTGTATGCGATAGAAATTTTTTGTTTTCCATGCTACGAACCCCTACAGTGGTATCAGAGCCGTGTCTATATGTAGATCTGTTGCACGAGTAGAACACAATGGTCATTGTGGGCGTTGATGCTTTTATTGTCAATTGCTTATTGTGTACTTTGCATCTTGCGGTATGTTGGGATGAAGCGGCCCGGGCTAACCTTACATGACATCGTTCATGAGACTTGCTCCACGCTTGACATGCAACTTGTATTGCATAAGTGGCTTTGCGGGTGCCTGTTTCTCCTAGCATAGTTAAGATCCAATTTACAACGGGTGATTGACAATACTAGTATCAATGTTGTGGTTCTTGTTCGTAAGTTAGAACGACACTTATTGAAAGCCCCAAACCACATAAAATATGCAAAGAAAGTAGAGGCGTCTAACTTTGTTTTGCAGGGGTGTGCTGTGATGTGATATGGCCATGATTGTGATTATATATGATGTATGCAATGTTCCTTATTGTAAGTTGGCAACCGGCAGGAGCCATATGGTTGTCTTTAAATTCTGTTAAGACCCGCGTGTCTATTCAAAGTAGTTGTAATAGTTAAAGCTGGTGGACGACAACCATGGAGCAGCGTCATTGACCTTGATGCAATGTCGGTGATGATGGAGATCATATTCGTGCTAGAAGATGGAGATCGGAAGCACAAAGAAGAAAGGCCATATCATATCACATATTATGAATTGCATGTGATGTTAATACTTTATGCATCTTGTATTGCTTAGTAGACGACGGTAGCATTATAAGATGATCCCTCAAGCACACAATTTCAAGTTCTTAAGTGTTCACCCTTAGTTAGCACCGTTGCTAAAGCTTGTTGTTTCGAAGCACCACGTGATGATCGGGTGTGTTAGATTCTACAAGTGTATACAACGTGAGCAAGCCAGATTTGCTCATGCGGAAACTAAGGTTTGATCTTGACGAGCCTAGCATGTACAGACATGGCCTCAGGAACACGAATTACCGAAAGGTAGAGCATGAGTCATATAGTAGATATGATGAACATGTTGATTGTTTGCCATTGAAGCTATATCAACTCTCATGATGATCGGTTTTGATATGGTGGATTTGGTTCGTGTGATCACTTAAAAAATGTGAGGGATATTGTTTTGAGTGGGAGTTCACCTAGATTAATTTATTTATTAATTAGAGCTCAATTTATCATAAACTAAATCAAAGTGAATTTGCATAGTTGTTGTAGTCATTGGCATCCGTTTACCACCTTGCGCTTAGTTATAATTGAGATAATAGAACTATAGAATTCTGGTTAGTTACTTTACGAACTGGTATCGTATTGTTTTGAAGTGTTAATCTAAAGTTTAAAAGTCCTATTGCAAACTTTCAGTAAGTTCCGGTTACTCTATGAAGTTTAATAATTAGTATTAAATCAAGAGTAACAATTCCAAGTGTTAGTATATAAGTATCATGTTTGTCTCCATGATTCTTGATATTCAAAGGATTCTCTTAATATCAAGGTTATCTAGGATCTGAAAGAGTTGTTTCAGAAACCATGATGTGTGGAAGATATTGTGATATCTGAAACGAAGTTTTGGTTGCAACATGATAGAGTATAATATGGCAAAAGTCATGTTCTCATATTTGATGAGAATTTGCAAAAGGTTGGAGACACTTGTTGTCCTAATCCACCAAAAGGTTTTGGATAGCAACATTATACTCATAATTCATCGTTATAAGCTAAAAATAGCTTGATCATGGATGATTCCATGATAAGGGTGAATATTTGATGTAGGTAAAATGTTTACTACACCAAGAGATTACTAAAGAAAGGAATTTGAAAGAACACCAAACATTTGATAATGGTGATCTACTTCAAAGTGCAAGTCCAAAGACATTGGTATTTAACTATACACGCTTTGGACTATGTGTCATATGTATGACTCCACTATTGATGTTGATAGATTCTTTCAAACAGAAAAGGAAATATTGAAAGAAAATCTCATAAATATATGGCAGAAAGGAAAAGACTAGAATTGTTCAGTTTAAGTATATAGATGATATACATGTTATGTCTATATTCTTTGCTTATTAAACAATGTGGTTCTTAAGTATTTAATACTGAATTTGTTGGTATGAATCGTCATACGAAACAACAGAATTCATGAACTACAGTGGCCTAAGTAATTAGCAAAAGAATATGTGATGATGTTCATCGAAAACAAATAAAGGGTTATTGTGTTGCTCGTTAAACATCAAAGCTTGCCTTCAAGATTTGTTTTATCAGGTATTATGAGAACAAAAAGGGTTGTTCAAAATAATTGCCGTAATCCATAAAAGATGGATGATTCACAAATCTCGCTGGAGAAATCACATCCATAAAACTAGTGCTAAAAATGTCGAAAGACAAATTGATTGGAAGATCACTTAGGAAGTGACATCGCAGTTTAAATTATATTGGAAAGAAAACATGAAGAAACTCCATATGGATGGAATTTTGGAGTCTATTTGATTTTGATCAAATGACGTTTGTGAAACTTTCCTAGAGATAATTAAAACTTCGTTCATAGGCCAAAAGGGAACGGAAGACTAGCTTATTGGAAATTGTACATATTGTTGTACGAAATCCATTATGTGTAGTCAAGAGCGATGGATTTCAACTTCATATGCTTTCTCCGAAATTTTGAGTGAATATATGAATATTTACTTAATAAGGATGAAGTATGAAACATTTGAAAAGTTCAAAGACTTTCAAGATGAAGTGCAAAATCATAGTAACAAGAATACAAATAGTTTATGATAAAGATCATAAAGGAAGATATTTGATTTACAAGTTTAGCATAATACCTAAGATTTAAGGAATCGTTCCGTGGATTTGCATTTTCCCGAAACACCATAAGAGTATGGAGCGTTCGAGATATGTAATTAAACCTTGTTTGACATGGTAAGATCGAAGGTGTAATTCATAAAACTGTCATTTTATTTTAAAGATTAAAAGCTTTAGTGATTACCGTTTTTCCACTGAAAAGAGCTTCATCATAATCCGTTGAAATGACACCATATAAGGTTATGGTTTGGGATAAAACCCATGTAGTCCTTTCTTAAACATTGGTATGCTATGCATAAGAAAGATGTTTACAACCAAAGTCGGATGAACCTGCCTTTGTATAAATGTTAAAGTGTTCCTCCATAAACACCGGAGACAAAAGTGTTTGTCGCTTAGAATGTCAAGTTTCTTTGAGAAGGAATTTTTCGTGAAAAGTTAAGTGGGAGGACAATAGAACTTTGATAAGGTTAAAAGAACCTTAGATATATGTGCAAAGTTGCGCAGCGCCGAGAAGTGTTCCGGAGGCAGCAACAATGCTCATGGCTCACGTGCCTCAAAGGTTGTGGTCACGGAGATCTAAGTTCCTATTGAAACAAGTAGATCGGGTAAACAATCAAATACCAAGATTTGAGGGTTGAATCATTATTTGAGAATAATGATCCGACTACATGCAAAGAAGCGATGATGAGCCCTGACTCCGTCAAATGGCTTGAAGCCATAAAATCCGTGATAGTTCCATACACGAGAAATCAAGTTTTGAACTTGAAGGACCCTCGAGAAAGGTGTAAGACCTTACAGTTGTGTCTGGATCTATAAAGAAATAGACGTGGATGTTTTACATCTATGAAATAGTCGACATGTTGGGAAAGAGTTCACAAAATGTTCAAAGGTTGACTATGACAAGATTTGATCTTCCATAGTGATATTTAGTCTAGACGGATTAATGTAGCAACCACTACATATAATTTGTTATATGGTAGTTGAATAAACAAAACAAGTTCTTCTAATAGAATCGTTACCTAGGACATGTGCATAACACGGTCCATAGGGTTTTGTTAATTCAAAGGATGCTAAAAGCATATGCAAACTTCAATGGTTAAAGTGAGCATCGCGGAGTTGGAATCTTCACTGTGATGAAACTGTTAAAGGAGTTTAAAAGTTCATTAGAGACGATGAAGATGCTTCCATTTGCAAGAAATTAAGTGGGAGCGCTAAGACATGTTTCTAATACATTATGTGAAAGACATATTGTTGATTGGAAATAATGTATCTTTTATTGACACAAGATAAGAATTTCATCCCGATGAAAGACTTAGGCAAAACCCAAATATTTGGCATCAATAGACGCTAATATGGTTGTGCCAGAAGTACATAGACAAGATATTGAATGAGTTCAATATAGAAACTACAAGAGAGGTTCTTGTCGCACAGAAAGGATTGAATGAGTTCAATGTTGATGATATATTCAAGTGTATTGACATTTGGTAAAGTGAAACAAATAATCAAGTATAGATTGATACTTGATGTATGAAATCACCAAGAGTATTTATATCAATCATAATGTGATATGTACAAATCCAGATATGTCCTATGCTCTAAAAGTTATGAGCATATACCAGAATGATTTGTAAGATGATCATTGGACAATAGTAAGGATATTCTTATGATCTTTTGGAAGAACTAAGAGTATAATATTTGTAGAAGTGACAAATAGATGGTTAGTTCATTGTAAAAGTACTACATTGATACTAGTTTTGTCACAAAGTACAAATTAAGTTTATCTCAATCTAAACTAAAGGTGGCACAATATAATGGAAAGTGAGTTCCATAATGGATTTGGATGAGTTCCAAAGTTAAGACATTGTGACAGATACTACAACAAAAGGCTAAGTATATGACTGCTATTTTAGCAGCAAAAGAGGGCATTTTTGTCAAGTAGTTTGTTATCAAACTAGGTGTAGTTCACAGTGGGATAATACTATGAAGATATATTGTGCGACAATATTATCAACATGTTTTAACCCCAAAGAGCTAAAGGTCACACCGAAAGACCAAATTTATACAAAGCCATCTCATTAGAGAATGAGTGATGCGTAGAGACGCAAAGACATGCAATTACACACGGACCTGGAAGTGTCAGATCCGGAGATCAGTTGACCACTAGCAATCGTGTACATACAACACCAGAAAGCCATATGTGTTGAATACACAAAGGTTTGAAACTAGATTATTGACTCTAGTGCAAGTGGGAGACTGTTGGAGATATGCCCAAGAGGCAATAATAAAGTGGCTATTATCATATCTTCACACTTATGATAAATGTTTACATACCATGCTATAATTGTATTAACCGAAAACATTAATACTTGTGTGATTTGTAAACTAAAATAAGAGTCCCTAGTAAAGCCTCTTGTTAAACTAGCTTGTTGGTTAATATATGATCATGGTTTCCTGATCATGAACATAGAGATGTTATTAACAACAGGATCATATCATTAGGAGAATGATGTGATGGACATACTCCTATAGATAAGCGTAGCATAAAGATCAAGTCATTTCAATAGTTCAATTGCTATATGCTTTCTAATACATAGTAACCTAATTCCTTCGACCATGAGATCATGTTAATCACCATCACCGGAAGGATGCTTTGATGACATCAAACACCACACCGTAACAGGGTGGCTATAAAGGTGGCATTGAGTATTCAGAAAGTATTGGTTGAAACACATGGATCAAGAGTGGGATTTGTCCATCCATATGACGGATAGATATACTCTGGGCCCTCTCGGTGAAATGTCATCCAATTAGCTTGCAAGCATGTGACTGGCTCACAAGGGATCACATATCACGGGAACGAGAAAAGAGTACTTATCAGTAACGAGGTTGAACTAGGTATGCAGAGATACCGACGATCATAACCTCGGATAAGTAAACTATCGTGAGACAAAGGGAAATTGGTATCGTATGTAAGTGGTTCATTCGATCTCAAAGTAATCGTAGAAATATGTGGGAGCCATATGAATTTCTAGATTCCTCTATTGGTTATTGTTCGGAGAAGTGTCTCGATCATGTCCGCATAATTCACGAACCGTAGGGAGACACACTTAAGGATTCGACGTTGTTTGAGTAGTTATGGTATTATGAGAAAGAGACCGAATGTTGTTCGGAGTCTCGGATGGGATCCGGGATATCACGAGGTGATCCGGAATGGTCCGAAGAATAAGATTCATATAAGCAAAGTCCCGTTTCGGAGTTCGGGAATGATTCCGGTGTTTTCATCGGGAATGTTCTAGAAGGTTCCGGAATGTCCGGCACTCCGGAGGGGAAGGGTACATGAATGTGTCATAACAATTTGGAATGGTTGCATCATGTACTAGGTATCATGGCTGGGCAAAATAAAGTGATAAATCAAATCCTAGTTTGAAAAGTCAAACGCCAATTTGAAAAGTCAAACGACAGTTTTGCTTGGTGGAGGGAGAGTAGGAAACCTACTTGGGGAGGAAGTCCCACTCCCTCCACCCGCCGGCCAAGGAGGAGGAGTTGGAGGAGGACTCCCTCCTCCCAACCGCGCCTCCCTCCCACCTATAAAAGAAGGGGCAGGGGTGCCCCCTCTTCTACACACCCAACACCTCCAAACCCTAGCCCCAGGCGCCACCACCTGCTGTTGCCGCCGCCTAGGGCCTCCTCCCAAGTCGCCGACTAGGGTTTCCCAAAAACCCTATCCGCCGGATACACCTCTCCCCTTAGTGCCTCTAAACCGTAGATCGCCAAGGCCTCTCTCATACTCCACCATACTTGCTCCGGCTTAAGGCGAAGCCCTGCGAGATCTCCCCTCTACTTCCGGTACCACGCCGTCGTGCTGCCGGAATCACGAGGAGAGTGCTACAACCTCCGCTGCCTGATGGAACAAGGGAGAGGAAGGTCTTCATCGAGTACCGAACGTGTGACCGACTGCGGAAGCGCTGCCGGAACGCAGCACCGGAAGGATCGTCTACGCGATCTTGAGATCGAAAGTGTACGACTACATCACCCACGAGAATCTGCTCTCGTTAACCGCTTTGGATCTTCGAGGCTTAGTATTCTATTGACTCGTTGCTACAATCTAGTGGATAGATCTTGGCTTGATCATAGATTAGATCTTGATTGTGTGTTCATGCGGTAGAATTTTTTTGTTTTCCATGCTACGAACCCCTACAGAAACAATAAAAAAAAGTGTCTAGACAGACCTGGGCTTTTTACTGATGAAGAAGGGGATGCCTTGGGCATCCCCAAGCTTTGACGCTTGTGCCTCTTGGATATTTCTTGGGGTTACACCTGGGTGGCACCCCCAAGCTTGAGCTTTTGTCCATTCTTCATCTCATTACATCATTCTCTCTCTACACCTAATTTTTTCCTTCATACAAAACTTCACACAATCTTCATTAGCAACATTAGTGTATTGAAAATATAATAGACCTTTAGGTAAAGCTTTGGAACAACAAGAATTTTCACTAAAAACACATGATACTGTAGCAAATCCTTCAAAAAGCTCAATTCCCCAAAAGAGAACTCAAAGAGGAATCAATAAGAAGTAAATGCAAATAATGGCTGAAATCTGTCAAAACAGACTAACAGGTAGAAACCGATTTTTTCGAAGACCTTCTATTACTCAAATAAAAAAGTGTTGAACTAACGAAAGTTATCTAACATACTAGGGATTTATTCATAAATTTTCAGCTCAATCCGAGTTACAGAGACTCCTCAAGAATTTTTTTGGTGGAGGACAGAAATCTGTTTCGAGACAACAACTCCCCAAATCTTACTTCCCTCTTATTAGAGGTCATTCTTGGCAGAAAAAGCAAACAAAAAGGATAAGGAGAGGTCATTACCGAAGTAATAACTTCCAAGACTCAAGGAAACTCTTGGGTTATCTTCTAACAAGTACTTTTCTTTAACGCCTTTAAGTTAGGCACAAGAAGCAAGAAGAATCAAGTATTTTCAAATGAAGAAGCATTAACATCAAACCTTGCTTTCAAAGGAGGAGCAAAAATCAACTTCTCTCTCCTCATAGGGAAGTGTTCAATATCTTTCTTGAATGGAAATTGATTTAATGGTGCCTTCTTTCATATCAATGATGGCACCAACAGTTCTAAGAAAAGGTCTTCCCAAAGTAATAGGATAAGAAGCATTGTATTCAACATCCAAAACATAGAAATCAACAGGGACATAAGCATTATTAACCATGATGAGATCATTATTAATACTCCCCATTAGTTTCTTTTTAGCATTATCATTGAGTGGGACATCCAACTAACAATCTTCCAAAGGTGGCAAATCAAGCATTTCATAAATCTTCCTAGGCATAATAGAGATACTAGAACCAAGATCACATGAAGCTTTGAGATCAAAGTCATTCACTTGCACATTAATAATGGGTTCCCAACTATATTCTACTTTCCTAGGAATAGAAGATTTGTGTTTTAGCTTCTGTTTCTTAATCTTAACAAGAGCATCTGTAATGTGTTTGGTGAAAGCAATATGCATATCACTAGCATCAGGACTTCTAGCAAGCTTTTGCAAAAACAGAATCGCCATCGCTGCGAGGTGGAAGATTCGTTCAGGCGGCCGCTGGTACCACTGTTGGTGAAGAAGATCAAAGGGAGGGGCCGGTGAAGATGATTTGTCTGCCCTTCTCAATTAGGATGAGAGAGTAGTGGTAAATGTTTTATTCTGTAGTGGGGATAAAAGTCCTGAACATCTTTTTGTGCATTGCTTGATGGAGAAATACGCCAAGGGGTGTAGTGTAACGTAGTGTGCTCTGAATATCAAGAGTGACTTCGCTTCTGTTTTAGATATCATTAGCTGAGTTTTCAGGTTCCCCAGTAGTACGTGAGTAGTTGTTGTAGGGGCTGCCGCTCTGATTTGGTCGCTGCGGAAAATGTGTAGTGCAGCTTTGCTTTTATTTCTTCCTTATGATACTATAAGTGTAATTGCTCAAACTTCTCACTAGATGAGTTCTGTTGATCTTCACATACTAGGTCGTCGAGATATGCAACATAAAGGAGTAAAACTGCTGTTGCGGGTGGCAGCTGACATTCTTCGGAAGAGGGGTTGGGCACCGATGGTGGTCAGGATAGCAGGATGATATATACAAGATGGTGGGAAATAATGGTCGTGAAATAGAGTTTATGCTGTGCTGTTCGAGAGAAGCTCCAGATGGCTTATATTGATGTGTCCAGCAAGGGTATTGGAAGTATAAGGGAAAGCAGAAAAATATAGGTTTTGTTCTGAAGTTCTGATTACTATTTTCCTGTGGTAGAGGTTTATGTTGTTTGTGTTTTTCTTGCCATGGCCCGGAGAACTCCAAAGTTGAAAAATCTGATGAGTGATGACACAAAACCTGACTTTGTTTATAGTTTTTATTTGATAAATAAAATCAGGAGCTAGGCTCTTTAATTAGGAAAAAAAGTGCACATCCTGATAATAGCCTTTCACTATTTTTGCATAGACAACGAAAAACCATACATAGTCCTGAGCGTGTAAGTAATTACAGAAGCTCATAGATAGGATTTTTTCTTCAATACATGGCTTGGTTCAACCTGATATTTGTTATTAAGCTGCTTCTTTCAGAGCTAATGGCCGAGAGGATGACCACATGGTCCATCCACCAACTCCCAGGTAGTGTTGTCGGCAGTAGAATGGGGGCACACTGGAGGACAGGGCCTGCGACGGGGCCTGCGACGCGATGTGCTCGCTCTGGTTCATCAAGGAGAACATCAGCAAGCGGTCCAGCTGCATGAGCTCCTCCGTGGCTTCTTCCTTTACAAAAGACGTCGGCCAGCAGCGCACCGGCTAGCCCTAAAGCCTCCTCTGTCTCGTCTTTCTGATGTACATATAGGCTCCGTCTCGCACACTTTCGCACACAAAGGGATGCCGGAGACCATGTGGTCACTCGTGCCGGTGCGGCCTCTCTCCCTCCTCGAGACTAAGGTAAAATCTCATCTTTATTTGAAACCCGAAAAAATGTCATCTTCGTTTGCGTAGATCTGTTTCTATTTATTCATTTATATCTGTACTTATAAGGTGTTCGATTAAAATGATGACTAAGATTACTATGCGTACTATTCAAGGAGAAGAGAGTGGAACAGGTAGAGATGTAAATGATATAGACGCGTTGTGGCTAGGTTCTTTGCTGTAGATGAGCAATATTTAAGTACATCGTGTGATTGGTGCTGCTATGCAATCCCTATGACACCCCACTTCTCAACAATAATTTCCTTTCTACTTGATCGATGTGAGATTTGATCTCCCTGATGCATGCAGCTCAAGTATTTTTTTTGTCTGAATCATGTCACAAGGTAAACTGAGTTTAGATCACATCAGTTAGTAATGTCACTATTTCTTACTACCTTAATTTCCGTATTGGCAGTTAATGAGGTTTTATCTTTTGGCATATTATGGGACTTTGTTCCCTAATTTATTATTAAGACCTCATTTTTTAAGTAGCACTTCGGAAGCTCTGATTCTTCATTGGCATGCCGGGTGTTAGATATTTGATTTAGGTGTGTCTATATAGGGTATCTTGATCACTGGCAACATAGAGCTTTTCTGCCTGATCCGCCATCTTTTTTCAACCGGATTGAGGTTTGTCTCTGACCACTCGTCTCCTCCAAGCTTTCCTTTTGTTAGTGTGTTGAATTTATTGTTTGAAAAATAAGACTACCAGATGAATTATGTACCCATAAATATTTTGCAGCATGTCAACCAAAAATAAATGTCCTCCAATATTATTTTGTTTACATTGGTTTGCGGTCATGTTCATATCTCTAGCTTGCATAATTTTCTCTTCCAAGCGGCATATATGGTGTGATTCGTCATGTCTACAATAAGTTTGTCGATATAGGTTCCTTCCAATTTATCTGATTATTCTTTGAAGAGAAGAATCAATAATTGCTTTTGTGATGACACACCGGTATGAATTGAAAGCTATCACATAATGTCTCATAACCATGTCTTAAATACTTCAACAAGGGGTAGCTAGCTCCTATTTCTTCTTTTCTGTTGACAGGTTGAAATGACGAATTTTTTTCCATATGTGGATGCAAATATTTTCTATATGACGGAATTTTTTCCTATATGTGGATGCAAATATTTTCTTTTCTGAATGTTTCAAGCGTGTGTTTTGGGCTTCAGATTGCTTTAGTGGTTTAGGTCAGCAGGTTCAGTTTTAATAAAATTATTGTATACCATCATTTGATTCTCAAGGCGATGTGATCTTTATTCATGAAGGTTTTTCATCAGCGAATGTCTCAAATTAGGAGATGAGATGAATAACACTTTTCTCAGGTGATCAACTCCTACTTTGCATGGTAAACATGTGGAGTTTTTTGTATGCAAGTCATCTTCGACAAGCTATGCATAAATGTTTCTGTCCTAATTTTGTTTATTGATTACAACGAGAGTGTCCAGGCTAGAAAGAAATGATGGAGCCCAAGGAACGTCTCAGGGTAGATTGGCATCTTCCACTTTAGCTCTGTTGCTTGCCTTTATTGTTCTGTGCTACGATAAATATGGTATGATTCAGTTCATTTTTTTGCTACCTCTACATGTGTTTGGGATACATCATAAGCTTTGCTTTGCTCTGTTTCAGATTGTCAGCTGCTGCTGCAAGTTGTTGTCTCTTGTTCTTCCGACAGGTAGTTGTATTTATTCGCCTTATCTCCTTGAGTCTATATATTTGGATGTGCATGTATGGTGTGCCGTTGTGTTTAACTTACGTGGTTTAGGTTGCCACTGAATTTATGTATCATAACATGCCTAGATTTTACTTGTATTTGTGTAGCCCTATTGGATATAAATGAATATATAATGTATGACTAGGAAATAAACATGATGTTCTTGGTAAATATAAGTGTATTTGCTGATGATGCATTTGCTGAATTTGGATGTTCGAGAATTCTAGAAAAATGAAAGCAGAACAACCTCATACTATTTGATTTTTCTTAATTGATAAGTTATGATAATTTAACATCAAATCAGCACAACAATAGTCAAGGACAATAGTGTACTACCATTGTCCAGGCTGAGGCTGTGTTTTTCTTGTTGCAACTAGCAAGTAGCAACTTTTGGGTCTATTAGAATAACCATGAGATTTATGCCACCTTGAGTAGTGGCAGCGGTAGGCACCTTCGCGCCCCTTCTGACCGTGGTGGCCGCCGTCGTTCGCGAGCTACTGGACAGGGAGTCTGTCGTCTAGGCCCCTCTCCAAGGTTGTCCTCGACAAGCGTGAGCCCAGCAATGTCACCCGCCTCCTCTATTTCCTACTCCTTTTGGCTCTTGGATATTTGATTAGTTATATGTATTATATACATTAGATTCTCAATATACATTAGATTCTTATAGTTATGTACCAGCATACAAGCTCATAGGACTTTGAAGGTCACCATTTATGTTCTCACAGGATTGTATTTTGCAATAGTGTTTATTTTCAACTTATAAAATATATTATTATTTATAAGAATGTAATGCTTAAGGAAACCAATTGTTGCTCAGTTGATAAATGAGCGACAATGCTAACCTGCCCATAGGGTTCAACTCCTACGTGAAGTTGAATTTATTCTGCGCCATGGAGTGACCGTTGTTCAGTTATGTTCTCACATGATTGTCTTTTCCAATAGTGTTTATTTTCAACTTATAAAATATATTATGTCTTTATAAGAATGTTTAAGGCAACCAACTATTTCTCAGTTGATAGATGAGCGACAATGGTAACCTGCCCATATGATTTGACTCCTGCATGAAGTGGAATTTATTCCATGCCATGGAGTGACTTATATTCTTCTTTGAAGCAATACTACTAGGTGCCCGTGCCTCGCTAGGTGAATTTTTAAGTGTATAAGGGCAGTGTTCCTTCATTTACTAGAAAATAATAATTAATCATATTCCTCTAATATAGAGAGTCTTTACTTAAATTGGTATGTGTAGTTCCATATTTGGTGTATGTTTCTTGATTCTTATTTTTTCCTTTATTTTTTATATTTATCAGACTTAAATAACAGTTTTGTTTATGTGTAAAAGAAATTCAGCACCGGGAAGGCATTGGAAACAAATGTCAAACCAATGGGAAGGTCATTACTTGCAAATACCTTCAAACGCTGAAGATCAAATGCTCAAAGGATGACACAATAGTCCATAAATTGGCACATGTGTTCAGGGGAAATGGTGTACCCCTTGAAAATATTATGTCCATCAGTGGGAATGCTCATGAGTCATACCTTCTGTTCGCATATTATTTTGTATGTACTTGCAATATCAGTATTATAGTACTGGTTTAAGTGATTGTTTGCTATATGCTGAGATGTAAGATGCATATTGTCTTGTTCCTGAAAAGCTAAAATATGTTTAAATGGCATATGATCTGCTTGATATCTGTCATTATTTTGTTAAATAAGATGTTGTTTCGTACATGGTCTTAATACTACACTCATCCACTTCATGATTTTTCTACCATGTCACGCCCCCCGAAAATTTGGGACCGTGACTAGAAATTCCACGAATTCGCCGAAGGCAAATTTCGCAAAATTCCGAGTGATTACAAAACACAGCCATCACATACAAACTCATAGGAATAATATTACATGGGTAGATAATATCACATAAATAATTTTCTTACAATCCAACATTAAACGAGGTTCTCTTTGTCTTAAGATCATAAAACCATGACTAAAGCGTACAAATTTTATTGATTTTTACACGCATGGCTACATTTCTAGGATCAGCCCTCGAGCGTAGGAATGACCTAGAACTTGAAATCTTCTCCGCGAAGAAAGACATCAGGATCAACCTCCGCGACATCTTCGGGTATTTCTGAAAATGTTTGTATGGCAAGAGTGAGTACTAAAGTACTCAGCAAGTCACAAGATGGTTTCAAATTTAAGTTCTATTCAAGATTATTTAACCAGGAAAATCCCATAAGGTTTCATTGTGGCCAAACCCATAGTGGTATCATTTTCACCACTTTACCAAACGGAGGGGAAAACATCGTCCACCCGTGGCATACTTAATTCCACCAAGTGATCACACTTGGTATTATTCATTTTCTTCAATATATATATATATATATATTTATTTATTTCATTCTTTACCATGGATTTTAGATATGTAAGTGTGTGCCTCCAATGGTTCTGTGCTAAGCCATAGTGGCCCAAACCACTAGGGTTTGCGATATTGCTATCATTAGCATCAGAACCTTTAATCGAAAGCTAAGTTTTTATCTGCTCTATCTTTTGAAAATTCTATCCGGAAAGGTCTCATCACTCGAATCCCACCGGGAGTATGTCAGGGCCACAAAAATCGATAACATACTATAGCATCCCGACTCCGAGTGTCTTCCCGTTGATCACCCATACCAGGGTCCATCTACCTTGTAGAAAATCCATTGGAATAGAGTAGGGGGTTCTTACAATTTATGTGGTGTGTTTTATTGTTTTGTGTCAGGGATGTACCAAAGGTTTACCCATCAACCACGCCCACATAATAAAAAGTCAAGGATCTCATCCAGGTGATGATTACTTTTTATACCAAGTTTTTTCAAGGTGAACATGACCTCCAAGCAATCATACAAACAATCATGCATCATCCATCAAGCAAGTCCAGGGTTTCCACTAGGGTTGGTCTCAAGGCATAACATCAAATATTGATATTGATGGTTCAGGGGTTCTATTATTGCACATAGCTTCAATATTCTAAAATCATTTATCACCAAAATTTCATCGGTGAGAGAGGCGACTTGCCTAAAGAAAGGTCTTCCGAAGAATCCTCGACTCCGAGATGGTGCACTCATATGCCAAAATCCTCCGAGGCTTCACCAATGGGTCCTAAAATGTTCAGAAATGTTTGCCCAAGATTATTACTCGTATTTGTGAACTAAGGTTGAGATATAGATAAAAGGAACCTTTATTTTGCCACATATACATAAAGGTTTTGTGTTCTAATAGCCTAATAAAATAATTTCCAAAGGTATTTGGAAATATTGTTTTCAAACAGAGGTTTATGAGGTCTAATATAGCCCTCTTAATTTAATTTTTTTTTGCCAGAGCGTCCTTGCAAAAGGACGTGTTTTAAATGCATTTCAAATTGAAAACATAAAGGAAAAAATAAAAAAGAAAAGGGTTTAAACTTTTTTCTACTCGGGCTAGAAAGAGAGCAGCTGGCCCAGCACTAGTCCTGGCCGCACCCTAGGAAACGGCCTGAAGCGCATACCTCTTTGGCTCGCTGGAAAAAAAAGCAGAGGGACGGGAGAAGAGGAGACGCTCACCGGTGGTCGGCGACTATGGAGGCGAGCTCTCTGGTTGCGGTGGCCAAAATTAATGAAGCGGTGATGCTCGCGAGGATGAGAGGGATCGATTCTCGCGAAGAAATCGAAGAATGGCGAAGTGGGGAGATCTTATAGGCGGGGGCAGAGATTGGGGCGGCAACGCGTGGCGGCAGTGACGAAATCGGCGGTGTCCGCAAGCTTATCCGGCGTCGTTGGTGTCCTCTCGGTCCTTCTTGAAGTGGCTGAGGTGTTGGAGAGGTCCTGGAGCGAGGTGAGGTGGCGAGCGGTGAGTGGCTAGGCCGCGGCAGCGGCATGGAGCTCGCGTACGGCAGGGCGGTGGCACGGTATGGCGGCTGTGAGTGGTTCTACGGGCGGGCGACGCGTGGCACGGCACGCACGTCAGCCACAGTGGAGAGATGGGACCGAGGCGGGCGGCAAGGCTGGCCGACGATGAATCGATCGATGGCAATCTAGAGTTTGTTCCTCTGTTCCTGTGTTCTTCATTTTTTTCTAATCGTTTGTCTGTCCGTTGTTTGTCTGAATTCAAATATTCAAACTTGCTTTCAAGTTGAATTCAAAGCCCACTTAGATTTGAATTTTTGGGGTTGTTACAACCTACCCCCTTAAAAAGAATCTCGTCCCCGAGATTCACTCCTCCTCTCGAAACAGACGCGGATATTTCTGTCGAATCTCTGATTCTTTTTCCCATGTAGCTTCTGCTTCCGTGTGATTATTCCATTGCACCTTACATAACTTGATGTTTTGTGTCCTTAGTTGTCGCTCCTTGGATTCAAGGATTTTAACTGACTTATCTCTGTAGGTCAGATACTCTTGGGGTTCGATATCATCGAGGGATACCTTATTTTCTGGCGGTTCTAAGCACTTTCTGAGTTGCGAAGCTTTGGACTTAACTCCTGTTGGTAGGCAACTTCCCCTAATCGTTTTGTAATTTTGAATGGTCCCACAAATCTGGGTGCCAACTTACCTTTTGTGTGAAACCGCTGGATTGACTTGAAAGGAGTGACCTTTAAATATACATAATTTCCTTCTTAGAAGCTAAGATCAAGTTGGTGTTTGTCGGCATATTGCTTATATCTGGTATGTGCTGCTTGCAACTTTTCTCTAATAATCCTCACTTGAGCCTCTGCATCCTGAACTATATGTAGTCCAAGAAGTTGTTTTTCCTCTACTTCAGTCCAATTTAATGGTGTCCTACAGCTTCTCCCATACAGGGCTTCAAACGATGATCTCCCAATACTAGCTTGATAGATGTTATTATAGGAAAATTCCACAAATGCTAAACATGTGTCCCATACTGCTCCAGAAACTGGCGCACATGATCGCAACATGTCTCCTAGGATTTGGTTTACTCTTTTAGTTTGTCCACTGGTCTGTGGGTGATATGTTGTACTAAAGTCCAAATTTGTCCCCATGGGTTCATGTAGTTTCTTCCAAAAGTGAGAAGTGAATTGCGGTCCTCTATCGAAACAAATATTTTTAGGGACTCCATGCAATACTAAAATCTTGGTTAAATACAATTCTGTAAGCTTATTCTTTCTATAAGTTTGCTTTATGGATATAAAGTGGGCTACTTTGGTCAACCTATCGACGATGACCTATATAGCATCATATCCATTTCTGGTCTTAGGTAAACCGGTAATAAAATCCATATCGATCTCCTCCCACTTCTAATGTGGAATGGGTAAAGGCTGGAGTAGTCCAACCGACTTTTGGTGGCCTGCTTTCACTCGTTGGCATATGTCACAAAGTGCAACATATTCACCAATTTCTCTTTTCATATTTCTCCACCAATAATTCTTTTTCAAATCCTGGTACATTTTCGTACCTCCGGAGTGTATAGAGAATGCTGAAGCATGTGCTTCCTGCATGATCAAGTCTTTTAACTCCCTTTTATTTAGTACACACAGACGGTTTCGGAAGTACAGTACTCTTTGGTCATCTACCGAAAAGCTAGTGCCTCTAGTGCCTCATTTTTTCGCACTTTCTCTTTAAGACTTTGTATTTCTTCTTCTTTTTCCTGGGCTTGCTTGATTCGTTCATCCAATGTGGTTGAACTTGTAGAGTCATTACTACTCCTTCATCAACTAATTCCAAATTCAGCTTCTAAATTTCTTTCCCTAAATCCAACTGATCTTGCCGCACAGTTGCGGTACTATAATATATCTTTCGGCTTAATGCATCTGATACCACATTGGCCTTATCGGGTTTGTACTGAAATTCCAACTCAATAATCCTTTATCAGTTCTAACCATCTTCGTTGCCGAAGATTTAAGTCAGGTTGTGTAAAAATATATTTCATAATCTTATGATTTGAAAATATCTCACACTTATGCCCTAGCAAATATTGTCTCCACATTTTTAACGCATGTACTACGACTGCTATCTCCAAGTCATGTGTCGGATAATTTTCTGCGTATGGTCGGAGTTGTCTGGACGGATAGGACATGACTTTTCCGTCTTGCATCAGCACGCATCCAAGTCCTTGTTTTGATGCGTCACAATATATCTGAAACCCTTTATCCGGATCTGGTAAAACTAAGACTGGTGCGGTGGTTTGCCGGTTCTTCAATTCCTAAAATGCACTTTCTCATTTACTTGTCCATTCATAACCTTTATCCTTCTTTAGCAATTTTGTTAGTGGTCGGCGGATTCTTGAAAATCCTTCGATAAACCTCCTATAGTATCCTGCCAACCCTAAGAAACTTCAAACTTCCTTCACGTTCGTCAAGGCCTTTTATTCCAATATTGTTTTTACTTTTTTTGATCCATTTTAACTCCTTCCTCCGATATAATGTGACACAAGAAAGCAATTTCTTTCATCCAGAATTCACATTTGGAAAACTTTGCGAACAACTTATGCTCTCTTAGCCTTGTCAAAACTTGTCTCAAGTGTTGCTCATGTTCTTCGGGGCTACTTGAGTATACTAGGATATCATCGACAAAGACTACTACAAATTTGTCCAAGAAGTCCATCATCACCCTATTCATGAGATTCGTGAAAAAGGATGGTGCATTGGTTAGTCCAAAAGCTACTACCGTGAATTCATATAATCCATATCTGGTAGTGAAAGCAATCTTTGGCATATCCTCCGGGCAGATTTTTAGGTGATGATATCCATACCTTAGGTCTATCTTTAGATTTTGGCATTCCTTAACTGGTTAAAATGGTCATCAATCCTAGGCAGAGGGTATTTATTTTTAATGGTGGATGCGTTCAGTCCCCGGTAGTCTACACATAGTCTCGAGCTACCATCCTTCTTTTTGCAAATAATACTGGTGCTGCCCATGATGAGATGCTTGGTTATATAAAGTTCTTGTCTAATAAATCGTCAATTTGCTTCTTCAACTCTACTAGCTCCTTTCTTGACATGTGGTATGGTTGCTTTGTAATTGGTTCTATTCCGGGTTTAAGTTCTATTTTAAATTCCACCTCTCTATCTGGTGGCTCCCCACATAATTCCTCTCGGAACACATCTGCAAATTCTTTAACTACCGGAGTCTCCATTAATCCTTCTCTACCATACTACATACCCTTTTCTTCCATTTCCACATAAAGGAATTTTCTGATCTTATTCTCAGGATCAGATTATTTGGACTAGTGGCATAAACCAGTTTCTCCTCAAAATCAATCTTTGCCTTATATTCATATAACCAGTCCATTCCTAATATAACATCCAGATCTCTAAGATGCAAGTGTATCAAATTAGCTTTAAATCTTTCTCCATGTATGTCTATTTCTACTTCACCAGTCTTTGATTGAGCTTGCATCTTTGCTCCGAGTTTTGACTGGCTTCCTGGAATTTATCCACCAAGCTGCGGCAGATCCTTGCAGTTGGTGTGATGCAAAAAAGCACATTTTTCTCGGTCCTCACATACTATGATTTGCAGTCATCGTTCAACATCTCTAAGCCAGTCATTGGCATCTAATGGCTCATCTGAACCAAAGGATACTGGCAGATTTGTCTTCTGAAAATCTCCTCACCTTGGTTTTCTTGATTCCTTCTTTGCTTCCGGACTTTCCTTTTGTTTTGCTAATTTTGTTGCTATTCTCTCTAACATCTGGGCCTGCGTTTCTATCATCCTCATACTTAAACACACAAACATGCATACATCGCATACACCATCCAACATAGCATACTTTATTTTAAAACACAAACCTAGATTATACTAGAGTCTCTCTTGAAACATCTATTCATCGTCTGATGAAGGGTTACTGCTGGTATAGAACTCGCGTTCCATTGGTTCCTCTTTCTCCTCATCTTCCTGAGTAGGTGGTACTTCTGCTGCTTCCAGACTCGCTTGCGGAGCATTCTTGAAGCGTTTAAGATATTTATTGGTCCACATAGTCTTGATCTTCTTTGCTCTTGGTCCTTGGGATTGGTCCCCTTGACACGCATTTAACCGTTTCGTACTTGGACCAGTCATATCCTGTTGGGAACTTAAAGCTTCCTTAAGTCTTGCCTCCAAATCGACTATGTTATAACGGAGCTCTATATTTTTGCCTCGCAACTAGACTATCTCATCATGGGATTCTTGATATTCCTTCCTAATTTTCCCATATTTCCCTATCGCAAAGGTGATGTCTATTATTAATAGTTCTATCTCCGATTCATTGTTCAAGAATGGCGGAAATGGTACTCCCACACTATTCTCGTCGTTCATCTCCTGAGGCATGAGTCAACGGATGGACTTATCAAATGTGTCATCATACTTATGACGCAAGTTTAGTATGGCCTTTCGGAATGCATCCTGAATAACATTCTCTTCCATATCTCTTTGTCCGACGTAGGTCGTTTCTGTACCGTTAACTTCTACCTTAACTGATCTTGTCCAGTACTGGAGTACCCTATGTGCAAAAATATCTTTTGCATAAAAGTATGAGAGGATCCGTCTTGGCACAAAAAGATACCCCAACATCCTCCATAAAAGTTGGGCCCATCTCCCGAGCGTTTCGGAAGAGGTATAAAAATAATTTCCCAAGGGTCATATCTTGTATTTGCAAACTGTGGTTGAAATATGAAGGAAAGAAACCTTTATTCTACCATATATACATAAGGGTTTTATTTTAAAAAAATCAAGAATAGTTTTTTTAGAATATTGGAAAGGGTGTTGATATTCAGGGGTTTATGAGGATTAAAATGAACCCCTTTTTTGTCAAAGCAGTTTTGTAAAAAAAATCTTGGTTAAAACAAACCCTAAAATGAAAAAGAACAGAAAAATAAAAAGAAAGGGTTTAAAGAGCGAATATTTTTTTTTGCTTTTCACATATAAAATTTTCTCTTATAAAATTTATATCCAAAAAGAAAAGATCTTAAGAGCTGGATAAATACTTCAAGAATTTTTTTTTCAATTTATTTATTTATTTTGTAAGTGTATACCATTTTATAAAAACTAGGGGTCTTTCCTACGGTCAAGGCTGGCTCTGATACCACTCTGTCACGCCCCGAAAATTTGGGACCGTGACTAGAAATTCCACGAATTCGCCGAAGGCAAATTTCGAAAAATTCCGAGTGATTACAAAACACAGCCATCACATACAAACTCATAGGAATAATATTACATGGGTAGATAATATCACATAAATAATTTTCTTACAATCCAACATTAAACGAGGTTCTCTTTGTCTTAAGATCATAAAACCATGACTAAAGCGTACAAATTTTATTGATTTTTACACGCATGGCTACATTTCTAGGATCAACCCTCGAGCGTAGGAATGACCTAGAACTTGAAATCTTATTCGCGAAGAAAGACATCAGGATCAACCTCCGCGACATCTTCGGGTATTTCTGAAAATGTTTGTATGGCAAGAGTGAGTACTAAAGTACTCAGCAAGTCACAAGATGGTTTCAAATTTAAGTTCTATTCAAGATTATTTAACCAGGAAAATCCCATAAGGTTTCATTGTGGCCAAACCCATAGTGGTATCATTTTCACCACTTTACCAAACGGAGGGGAAAACATCGTCCACCCGTGGCATACTTAATTCCACCAAGTGATCACACTTGGTATTATTCATTTTCTTCAATATATATATATATATATATATATATATATATATATTTCTTTCATTCTTTACCATGGATTTTAGATATGTAAGTGTGTGCCTCCAATGGTTCTGTGCTAAGCCATAGTGGCCCAAACCACTAGGGTTTGCGATATTGCTATCATTAGCATCAGAACCTTTAATCGAAAGCTAAGTTTTTATCTGCTCTATCTTTTGAAAATTCTATCCGGAAAGGTCTCATCACTCGAATCCCACCGGGAGTATGTCAGGGCCACGAAAATCGATAACATACTATAGCATCCCGACTCCGAGTGTCTTCCTGTTGATCACCCATACCAGGGTCCATCTACCTTGTAGAAAATCCATTGGAATAGAGTAGGGGGTTCTTACAATTTATGTGGTGTGTTTTATTGTTTTGTGTCAGGGATGTACCAAAGGTTTACCCATCAACCACGCCCACATAATCAAAAGTCAAGGATCTCATCCAGGTGATGATTCCTTTTTATACCAAGTTTTTTCAAGGTGAACATGACCTCCAAGCAATCATACAAACAATCATGCATCATCCATCAAGCAAGTCCAGGGTTTCCACTAGGGTTGGTCTCAAGGCATAACATCAAATATTGATATTGATGGTTCAGGGGTTCTATTATTGCACATAGCTTCAATATTCTAAAATCATTTATCACCAAAATTTCATCGGTGAGAGAGGCGACTTGCCTAAAGAAAGGTCTTCCGAAGAATCCTCGACTCCGAGATGGTGCACTCATATGCCAAAATCCTCCGAGGCTTCACCAATGGGTCCTAAAATGTTCAGAAATGTTTGCCCAAGATTATTACTCGTATTTGTGAACTAAGGTTGAGATATAGATAAAAGGAACTTTTATTTTGCCACATATACATAACGGTTTTGTGTTCTGATAGCCTAATAAAATAATTTCCAAAGGTATTTGGAAATATTGTTTTCAAACAGAGGTTTATGAGGTCTAATATAGCCCTCTTAATTTAATTTTTTTTGCCAGAGCGTCCTTGCAAAAGGACGTGTTTTAAATGCATTTCAAATTGAAAACATAAATGAAAAATAAAAAAGAGAAGGGTTTAAACTTTTTTTCTACTCGGGCTAGAAAGAGAGCAGTTGGCCCAGCACTAGTCCTGGCCGCACCCCAGGAAACGGCCTGAAGCGCATACCTCTTTGGCTCGCTGGAAAAAAAAAGCAGAGGGATGGGAGAAGAGGAGACGCTCACCGGTGGTCGGCGACGATGGAGGCGAGCTCTCTGGTTGCGGTGGCCAAAATTAACGAAGCGGTGATGCTCGCGAGGATGAGAGGGATCGATTCCCGCGAAGAAATCGAAGAATGGCGAAGTGGGGAGATCTTATAGGCGGGGGCAGAGATTGGGGCGGCAACGCGTGGCGGCAGTGACGAAATCGGCGGTGTCCGCAAGCTTATCCGGCGTCGTTGGTGTCCTCTCGGTCCTTCTTGAAGTGGCTGAGGTGTTGGAGAGGTCCTGGAGCGAGGTGAGGTGGCGAGAGGTGAGTGGCTAGGCCGCGGCAGCGGCATGGCGCTCGCGTACGGCGGGGCGGTGGCGCGGTATGGCGGCGGTGAGCGGTGCTACGGGCGGACGACGCGTGGCACGGCACGCACGTCAGCCACAGTGGCGAGATGGGACCGAGGCGGGCGGCAAGGCTGGCCGACGATGAATCGATCGATGGCAATCTAGAGTTCGTTCCTCTGTTCCTGTGTTCTTCATTTTTTTCTAATCGTTTGTCTGTCCGTTGTTTGTCTGAATTCACAGATTCAAACTTGCTTTCAAGTTGAATTCAAAGCCCACTTAGATTCGAATTTTTGGGGTTGTTACATACCAGATCCTCGCGGCTGAAGTTAAGTAAGAACTGGATGATTTTGGGGCGACTGGATGTAACATCCAGTTATTTAGCTTCCATTTTTGTTTTCTAGCAATTACATCTTGCATGGTAATCAAACCACCAGTTAGCATGGTGTGTGGCTATCAAATCGTTTGAATGTTCCTCCTAAAATCCTGGTGGGATGAGTTAATACTAAGCTAAGGAGTACGTAAAGTGACTTTCCTTTCTTCCTGGAAATATATCAATAGTCCTCGGTTGAATATACTATTGTGCTTTAGCTGAAATGCGTTGTGTTTCAGAGTGCTGCAACTGAGAGCCTCAGTTACTGAGGATTTCTTGTCCGAGACGCTTACCAATGTATGCTCTATAAGTACTGAGCGGACAACCTCTTGACATCGAGACATATGCTCAAGTTACTGTCAATTTCCTCGAATACTTAGCTAGATTTTGGTGCTGAAATTGAAATTTGGGGCTGGATATTCACTAACAACCAAGTTATAGGACCTCGGATTAATTTTTCTATTCAGCTGTTGGTGTCTTGCATCATTCCGACAAAAATCAGTCAGTTTTACAGTTGTTTGAATACAATTTTTAATATACATGCTTCTTTCATTATTCAGTCCCTGTTGCAATCTCTATTCATTAAAGTTTTACCTTCTCCAAATAATACTTTTGATCTTACCAGTAATTATGATTCAGCTTTCCAATTTAACTCCGATTATATCTGTACATTCGCTAACAAACATTATGCAGAATAAATCTTTTGTTTCTAGCTGTAGTTAAGGTAACATGTGGATGTGTAGGACATATTTTGTGTTCTAGAAAACTAAAATTCACTTCCCCCTCGCACCGCCACAGTAGTTGAGCGAGCCTCCCTGAAGACCGGGCCCCTCCTAGGTCCTCAAGTTGGGCAGGGGGAGGCACCGGAGTAGCTAGGATTAGGTTTTTGCTTTGTTGTTTGCTTGTAGTGGGCTCTTTGCTCGGATGGGGAATTCCAGATCTTGGCGGCCAGATCTGGAGCTTAGGGTTCGCCAGGCCGGTACTCGAGCTCCACCAGTGGGTGCAGAGGACCTCGCATCGACAAATAAAGCCATCCGCTCTCTTATGGTGTGTGAGCGTTGTGCTTCTCTGCTTCTCCTGGCCGGCCATTGTGGAAAGGGGGAGATGTGAAGCAATGTGCAACGTGGGGCGCTAGAGTCCCTCCTGGCCAGCCGTGGCAGCGAGTAGGAGGGGTGTCATGGCGCGCCGTCCTCCGCATCGACATTGTCGGTCTTCTTTAGCGCCGACAACTGCAAGCTATTCCCTTCCCTTCCTTTTCCTCTGGACGACCGTGGTGGCGAGGGGAGAAGGGATCGGGAGGTGGTGCTGGAGCAGTGGTCTAGACTCCAGCACCGCTGCTATCTTCGGCCAAGGAGGCCAGCCCGCACCTCGAGAGATGTGTCTCCGAGGATTTTTCTCCTCCAGGCAGTGACGCCGACATAGATGTCTTCTGATCTCAGCACGGCGACTCATCCTGACGATGGACCAAGTGGTGTAGTGCCCGGCGCCGCCACCAGCGGCCATGTTGTGAGATCCATAAATTGAAGCGGTGGAGACAAAGGACCGGATTGCTCTCCTTTTTTTCTCTTGTGGGGTCCTTCGTGTAAAAGTTGAGGCCAAGCTTGTATCTTCTATAATAGCTAGGGTCCTCTTTGTAATTTTACTCACCGAGTAATGGAGCTTCTGGGGCCTTCGGTCCTACTCCCGTTTAAAAAAAAGAAAACTAAAATTCATGTGCATCAAATCTGAAGCACGACAGAGTAATTAGAATCAGAATTAGTCTCTACAAACACACTCCACTACATATATGATCTTAAAGATGCCTTTAGGTAGTTAAATGGGCAAGAACAGATTGATAGATAAATTTCAAACAGTAACAATAATTCAGATTCCTAGCTTGAATTCTACAATTGTATATATCCAATCATTTGGTAGTCGGTTGTTTTTCATGAAATATAAAACATAGAGAAATTGGCTGTTCATAAATTGGTGTGAGTTTTACGGGTCGTGCGCCAAGGTGCACCCCTAAATCTAGTATAAGTTAAGCTTCACGAAGAATGGCGGCATGCCATCCATTTTTATGGATAGACGACAGCGAGGACGAAGATGACAACTTCATGCCTAGCAGCAGAAGGGGCAAGAGTGCCGCATCATCGAAGGGCAAGAGTGCTGCATTGTCAAAGGGCAAGACTAAGTAAAACTTATCCCCACATTTCCCCTTGCATCACCCTCATCTTTTGCTATAAATAAGATATCCCACCCCTCTCATTCTCCACACCACCACTTCCAACTCTTATAGTCTCATTATAATTCCCTACTATCCACACCATCCATTTAGCTCTAGACATGGCTGTTCAACCAAATCCCAGCCAATGGCTGTTCGGAGCAAATCTAGCACCACCTCTTGTGATAAGAAAGTCGAGGGTGCATGACTGGTTCGACGAATAAGAATATGAGGATGATGGTATAGCCAAGTGGAGAGCTAAGTGCAGAAGATGCAGTCGCCCTGCCCATAAAAAAAAATATGCAGTCGCCTACTAGAAGGTGGGCTAGGAGTGATATCAGTCAATCAACCGGTCACTTGGTTTGGCACATCTTGTTTCACCAGAAGCAAGACATAAAGAACTAAGTAGTTGTAGTTGTGTAATTTTATTTCTCTCTCTTTTAGAGTAAGTTATACTCTTTTTTCCTAATAGAGATGTAAGATTTTTTAATAAGGCGGCATTAATAAAGTTCACCTCTTATCCCATATGCAAAGTTGACTCATTCTACTAAGTTTTTATATATTTTTAATTTTTTTAAAAAAAATCGGATTTGTTTTCAATTTTTACTAAGTCTAAGGAAGCTAACAGCCGAAACGGGACTTTTCCGGCCCTGGCCCGCGAGTTACATGGGCCACCACGTGCCGTGTCGGGTCAGACCTGCGAGGACAGTGCCATGCCGGCCCGTTCACCAGGTTTGGGCCCAACCGAGGTTCGTTGTCGACGGTGTGGGATATATAATAGGGTGAATCACCAGGCAGAAGGTTTGTGGCAAAATCAGATTAGTTTGTAATACCCCACCCCTCGGCTCCAAAGATGCCGCACGAGTTTGTTAGCACCTGTTTTGGGCCAATAAAAAATACAGTGGTTTGAGATGGAAAGCGCAAGTCGCAGGTGGCTGCATTTTTCCGGTTTTCAGGATCCGGCCCAGAATTGCTGATTGATGGCTGAAGATAGCAGGCTTAGAAGGAAGATCCAGAGGACTATTCAAAAGCTGGCCCAAATAGTAGGCAAATCCAGCATCGGCAGGCCCATTTAACGGAATATTCTAGAAGCTGATGAAGGAAGTAGAGACATGCCCCAAAGAGACCATGACTTAGCTAGAAAGAAGCTCGAAGACCATGGAGGCTAGGCCAACACGGAAGGAAAGTGATTCTACTAAGGAATTACTCGGACGCTTGGAGCTCAGGTCCAGTACGAAACCGGCGTTAGTTGCCTAGTTTAGAGTAGTTTTCCTATTAAGGAATTCACATTGTACTCATGTAATAGTCTCCTAGACTTGTGTGGAAAGAACAACCCTATATAAGTTGTGAGGGGTGCCGGCCAATTGAATTAAGCAAATAATCGGCAACTTCAATACAATTTACTTTTCGCCTACTTTTACACTCTCAACCCTTGTCCCTGCTTCCGTTTCTTTGGTGACTCCGTGTTTCAAAGGATCGACAACCGAGTTAGGGCGGTCAGGCTGACTAACTCAGCCAATAGCTGCCGGAATCTCAAACGGGTCCTGCCCGAGAAACTAGGGATTTTGGTATAAAAAGCGCCAGCTTACTGTCTTGCGTATCATGCCGTAAGATCGGCCTCCTGGAAACACATTAAGGTGCATCACCCTTACTCTTCCGGGTAACCCAAGTAATACCTTATACTCCCTCCGTCCCAAAATAGATGTCTCAAGTTTTCTAAATTTGGATGAATCTATATACTAAATAGTGTCTAGATTCATCTAAATTTTGATAAATCTGAGACATCTATTTTGGGATGGAGGGAGTATGTTATTCGGTCAAATGTATTGGCGACTCCACAATCCAACTAAGCGGATCTGTCTTTGCGAGTTTGCGGCCCTGTTTAAAGTGAACACACTTTTTGATGACTCCATTGGGGACAACAATAGATCGGGCAACAATGACCGGTCCTGCAACCCCTAACCCGAGTGATATCAATCCGAGTAACATCATACGCCCGCCTATGATGATCTCTCGGAGGAGCAACGTGAAGTCTTGAAAGCAATAAATGCTCAACGTCAGGAACATATCGAGCAGCTTTGGAACCACTGATATAGAAAGACACAGATGGTTATATCCAAGCGATCTACACTGTCCACCCATCTGAATCCAACGGCACAGCTCATCCCTAATGATCTCGCTATCAACACTAATTGAAAAAACCCTAATCAACCCCACCTTCCGCTTTGGAAATTGAAAAAAAATCCTATTCAAGGCCACTCCCTGGTTTCAATGGGAACCAATCCCTGCATGCCACCAGCTGCCGACAAGCGGCACGCCCCTGCGAAGGCACTATACGCACCACCCTGGTCACGCCGCCGTTAGCGCCCCGTCCTCAACGTCAACGCTCTGTCATCGCCTCCCCCTGGTCATCCACTGGCAGCTGAACAAGTCCCCGCCGCCAGAGAGCACACCTTGTAATCGTGCGATGCTTCTCCGCTTGTTACGATCGTTGCTTTCATAATTGCAATTTTCCATGAACATGGTTTCATCGCAATGACCAAAAAAGTTTGACACAACTTTAGGTAGAGAAGTTGTATTTGATGGTTCAGTTGTTTATGTATCCATGTTCATGGAAATTGCAAAAACGCATTTTACATGGTTCCATCGCGATCTTTGGTCGTTGACGGTGTTCTTTTCGGTCATTGCAAAACAAAAAATTGTTGGGAGATTGCGAGATTAGTATTCATCACTTTGGTCACGTCATCTTTTTTCCTCAATTTGTTTTTGCTAAAGAGGTTTTCATAGGTGCCATTTTACTTCAACTAATTTAGTTTTATTGGAAACCAAGAATAACCGTAGCAACGGAACTGCAGCCTGTGAGGAGATATTCAGTTTAGCAATGAAGGTAGCCCTCCTCCGCATCTTGTTTTCTAGGGATCATGGTAATCAATGCCCTGTTTAACCTTCCAAAGGATCGACCATCTCCCACTAAAACTTTCAGGATTGCTGCCATCAGATCATGTTTGATTACTGGCCAAGCGTGCAGATAGAATTCTCTTGTGAACCCATCTAGTCCTGGTGCTTTGTCCCTTGGCAGATCCTTAATAGTGCCCCAGACTTCTTATGTGGAAATGCCATCCAAGTCTGAAAGGTTTGTTGCCTGCAATCCCAGCGATCCTAAGTCCAAGGGATGAAATTCATTATGCGCATCCCATTCGCTACAGCATGGAAGAGCTTGCTGTTCGCGTCTCTGTCTTTAAGCCATCACATTCAGGATCACTGCCGTGCTATGGTCCTTTCCAGGGAAGAAAGTCCTAGCATTGTATGTTTAAGCATCCTCCTAAGCCGCCTCTCATGTGTGAGATCTCTCGAGTCTTGCGCTGCCTCCACCCTGTGAATAAAAATATTTGCCTTGGTGATCTGTAACTTTATGTTTCCTTCTTGTCTGCCCATCCTTGGAATATGCAGCAAGGTTTTAAAGAAGGGCATCCAACCGTAGGATGGGATCCACAATACGCAGGGCACATCTCCAGCCTTCCCTGGTTGCATCATCAGTGCCCTCCAGCTTTAGCCAAAAAAGCTCAAACTAGAAGCCTTTTTTGGCCTATGTAGTGCATTCATCGACAAATGTCGCAGGGTGTGGTCAGGAACTGATGATGACAGGGCTTGGAGGAGAGAATCAGGATAACTGAGTTCCAAATCGATGGAAACTGACGCTCTGTTGATCTTTGTTGTCGTGTGGTCTGCCAGTTCTTGCATAAACCGGACTGCACGCTCGTTGCTCCATGTGAACAGACGTCCTGTAAATAAAGTTCCTTCAGTTCTTGCATATTGATAAAATCCCTGAACCGTGCCATGTTGTTACAGTCGATTTTGAGGCCCTCGGTTTCATGTTGAGATCTCCAATCACCATCCATGGCCCAGGGCAGAGGCTACGTCTTTTAGATAACTCCGCAAAAAATTGAATCTTGTTGGTTGTATCCTGGGGCCCATAAACCACCGTTATCAACCAAGTCGTACCGTCGCAGGAGTGCACCTCACCTGTTATCAAGGAGTCCAAGGATATGTTTGTAACTGTCATGGCCAAGGAGTCCCATGCTAATTAGTCATCCTTAGGGGAATGAACGTGTAGGCTTGAGGTGAAGGTTCAAATCGCATGCTGCTGTCGAACTTTTAGCCATTTTCTATTATAAGACTTAAGATATACGGCTAAGAGCTTGCCCCGTTTTGATCTCGGCTTTGTTCTTTCACCTCTAATAGCCAAATGATCTGCACTTAGTACTTAAGGTGCGTTTATAGTCTAATCAGTAATATTGGTGTACTTTGATTATTTTTCAGTACTCGTCTCATTGATGTATTTTACACTATATAGCTGACCGCATCCAATTCGTTTTTTTCTTAATCTTATGATGTGAAATTTTTTGTTACAAACAGCGGTTCCTCATCTGGGAAGACTTGCAAAAATTAGCTTGCTGATTTTAGTGCTGCACAAGATGGGTCGGTTGGATCCTCCGTCAGATAAAGGTGCGGTTCACAAAATACATCGACTTTCTCTTGAGGCCTTGTTTACTTTTAGGGTATTTGAGGGGATGAAAAGAAATTATTTCGTATCCCGGAATTTTCCCGATATGTTGTTTACTAAGCGGGGTTTTAGAGTGGATAATCCCGGAATATCCCCACAAATCCTCTCCACACTAGTGTATTTTTAACTAGATTAAAAACTCTCCATCATGGTAGAGTATTTTTGGAAAAAAGTATTTACGGGGATTTGAGAGTATTGGATGAACACCAAATCCCCGCGTATCCCCACATCTTTTAGGCCTTGTTTACTTCTCCTGTATTTTTATCCCCAAAAGACGTGGGCATATGCGGGGATTTGGTATTCGCCCAATACTCTCAAATCTCTTCCCCAAAAATACTCTACCATGATGGAGAGTTTTAATCTAGTCAAAAATACACTAGTGTGGAGGGGATTTATGGGGATATTCCGGGATTATCCTCTCAAAACCCGGCCTAGTAAACGACCTATGGGGAAATTCCGGGATACAAAATAATTCCCTCCCATCCCCCGAAATACCCTAGAAGTAAACAAGGCTTAGGGATAAAAATACCGAAAAAGTAAAAGTAAGCAAGGCCTGACTGTATTTGCTTAACTCGATCTTACTTGCAGAGAAAATGAAGGCTGCAGTGAAAGTCGCACTTTTGACTGCGTCGCTACTGTCCGGTTACATCACATCGAAAGAAAAGAAGTGGCTCCTCATGCTCGGCAGCTGCGACGGAACGATGAAGATCTACAAGGTGTTTACTGAGATAGTTGATTTACTATCTACCTTCTTCAAGTAGAGCCGGGTTTGCTACTGGTTATTCAATGTGAGAGGACCTTATTTTGACCGTCTTTATGTGACAGAAAGTTTGTAGCTCATGTAGGTCATGTGAGTATATTCCGGACAGAAAGTTTTGTAGCTCATGTAGGTCATGTGAGTATATTCCGGCCACATTCGCTACTCAGTTAGTCTAGTTGACGGTAACTTGCTTTGGCATTGTTGGTAAGCTGAACAGCACGGAAGTAGTACTACCGATTAAGTCTAGCAGGCATCATGTATGTATAATCGCAACAGCTCCTTAACGTTGTCGTTCGTTTGGACGAAATTGACGTGTATGGTTGTACCTCTGAAGTTGTGGTGATTTTCTGCCAGATTCTCCCTCGTATGTTGCACTGGCCTCTGATTCTGAAGTTGCTGTGACTTGTACGGTTTTTTTTCTGCCAAAAAAATGAAGCAAAGTCAACGAATCAAGTCACATGTGATGATTTTTTTGAACGTACGGTTAACCTGTCACTCAACCTGTAAATGGCCACGTTCACGGCTGCCGTGGACTTGCCGTTTGTTTCCATTTAATTAAACGGAACTATAGTTTCTGCCCATCTAATCCAGCTTAGTTCCACAGCGTCCGCTAAGTCCAAATTAAATCTGGCAAACAACGACCTGTTTTTGCCTCCGCTCAGATCCTCGTTTGCTCGTCCACCGGTTGCAGCTGCTCCAGCCGTGCTATCACGCCGGTGACCTTCAGACCTTCTCCGCGCCGGCGTTGAGCGGCCCGGAGGCGACATCGCCCACCTTGAATGCTGCTGACGCGCGGAACATGCTCGCCACCCATACGCCATCGTCGCCCCTCGCAATGGCACACCAGGTCCGCCGTGTGGAGATGGGGAGCCGGGAGGGGATGGAGGGATGGAGCGACGACGGTGAGCCAGATTCCTCCAGCTATGGAGGCAGTTGTTGATGCAGGCGGCGGCGTGGCGGCGCTAGCGGACGCGCCGTGAGTCCCTACCAAGTTCTTCATTCTGTCAGTGGGTGTCCACTCAATGGTTTTAAGTGGGCTGGGCTAGCGGCGCCGTGGGCAGCCGTCTCCGCTTACAGGCTGACCTGTCACGGCCTTTGGTAGCATTTCTGATCTAGCAAAGGGGCGTTTCTACTCGATCGATCGATCACATGAGCAGAGGTAGCTGCAGGGCGCATGTTCAGACACAAACCGTTTGCACGAGTACAAATATTTCGTCGTGCGGGCATCCGTCGACGTCTTCCGTGTGAGTCGGTATGGTATGCAGAGCTTGACAGAGGATAAGCAAAAAAGTTAGGGAACAGACAGACAGAACATAGTACTATATATTAAGGGTGGAGGATTGAGAGCCTCCTTAACGTGCCACCTCATGTTGTACTATTCATGCATATTTTCTTCCAATCAAAAGCAACCACATCAGTTCCTATGAATAGTGTCATTTTTCTTTTTTAGGTATTTGCTTTCCATTTCTTCATCTTTCTACGGTGATACTACCATACATGTATGATAGTAGTTTTTTATTTATTTTAATACTTTAATGGTAATTTTTCAGCAGTAGTTAGTCTACGTCTATGACAATATTTTTTAACTTATTTTTTACCAACTTGATGGTCTTTTTTTACATAATTTTGGGCTATAATTTTCTAAAGGTAATTATCCTATGTTTACAGCGTTTAATTTTCCGACGCACCTTCGCCGCCGTTATTTTTTCAAAGATAGTTAACCTACACCTACGGCCATATTTTTTAGCTTCTTTTCAGCTATTTGACGGACACATCTTTTCGGTCATAGTTTTCTGACACATCTTTTCGGCCATAATTTTCTACCGGTAGTTAATCCACAGTAACTTTCGAAGGTGAATAATTCTCTAACATATTTTATCTGGGTTTTTTTAGTTTTCATTCCACTCTTCTGCAGTTTTTCGTCACACTTTCCGGTTGTAATTTCAGATGGCAACTACCCTTTCGGAATTTCTCAAGCGTGGGTAGTTTCTCGATCGATATGCTTGAAATACATGTCAGATTTATAAGAATTTGGATGCATCTAACACTAGACACTATTTTGAGACAGAGGGAGTGATTTTTAATTCTTGGACACTAATTCCATAATTCACCCTCTTTTGTTCAAGAAAAATACTACTATTATATTATCGAGTAACTCTAGACAACATTACTACACTACATATAGCGTATTCTCCACCAATACTTTTAACCGGTTATCGACGATATTGTCCAATCACGGGGCGGCGTGACGCAGCTCCACATTTCCTAGTACTGATTACGGGAGTACTACTCGATCGAACGGAGTTTTCCCTCGTACCTTTGCGGCAGCCGCGCGTCGAGGACATACCCGCTTATGCAGTTGCAGATGTACCCCAGAATGTTGCTGAGTCGAGGCAGACACGACGACCTGCGCGCTCCAAGCGGTGGCACGGGAGCTCCAGGCGGCTCAATAACCCAGTCAAGCACGGCGAAGTCGCCCGTTCCGTTGAACTGGTGACCAGCGCGTACCAGAACCACCATGAACGAGTAGGCATAGCCCAGGGGAAGAATGTCCTAAACGTCCCTCGCTCCTGGCGCCAACCGAAGCGTCGGATGTATTGCCCAGTACGTGTCCAGGCGGGTGTCGACGCACTCGAGCATGAGGAGTGCGCGAGTGCGTCGGATGCAGGTCCTCGGATTGTCACCACGGCAAGAACTCGGCTGGTGTCAACGCACTCGACATGAGCATCGGTCCTCGCCGTGGTGACAATGCGCCCGACTCCGCGATCGAGGGGTAGGGAACAGTCAGTCACGTACATTACCGCGCTCTGTGCTGCTGTACCCGCACAAGGTTACCAATACGTACGCCGCTTATCCACATCATACACATTGCCGCCAGCGACCTCATCAGCGACGAGCCTGCATCCATCGGCCCGCAGGTGATACCTCGCATCTAGATTTCGTTTGCTTCTATGAACTCCAAACCACGGATGATACTCTGGAGTTGACCATCAGCAGTCTAGAATCTTGGATCGGTAGGGAGTAGCTTTAACAAGAAGTGACAATAATCAGTAGTCAATGGATTATGTTCAGTTGTTTATCTGTGTTATTAATAGTCCGGAATTGACCATCAATTGCTAGATGTACATTTACTGTTATTATTATTAGGGAGTGACTATTTAACATCTAGCTGTTTTCTAATTGAGAAACATATAGTTTTTTAAACCACTAAAAGAAGACAGCTGTCATACCGAGAACTAAATGAAAATGATAGTAGAAAACTGTCTGTTTTCAGTCCACAAAACAGACACATTTTCCCGCCCCCGTTAAGTTATAATGGCTCATTTCGAGTCCATATTTTTAGTCAAACTCCTCGGCCTATAGGTAAACAAGGTCCATATAACATAGTAGTTGACAAAAATAGCCCAACAATTCCACCGATTGTTGCGTCAGATCATCTTCTTCAGCAAAAAGCCAGCTCCCGCGTAGCCTTCACCAGCTACACCCCGACCTGCCGATGCTTTATTGGGGGGGGTCAAAATATCCAAAGATCTGTTGGAGATATGCCCTAGAGACAATAATAAATGTAATTATTATTATATCTTTGTGTTTATGATAAATGTTTACATTCATGCTATAATAGTATTAACAAGGAAACATTAATACTTGTGTGATTTGTAAACTAAATTAGAGTCCCTAGTTGAAGCCTCTTTATAATACTAGCTTGTTGGTTCATACATGATTGTGGTTTTCCTATCATGAACATTGAGATGTTATTAACAACAAGATCATATCGTTAGGAGAATGATATGATGGACATACTCCTATAGATAGGTGTAGCATAAAGATCAAGTCATTTTAATAGTTCAATTGCTATATGCTTTCTGATACATAGTAACCTAATTCCTTCGACCATGAGATCATGCATATCACCTTCACCGGAAGGATGCTTTGATGACATCAAACACCACACCGTAACTGGGTGGCTATAAAGGTGGCATTGAGTGTTCAGAAAGTATTGGTTGAGACACATGGATCAAGAGTGGGATTTGTCCATCCATATGACGGATAGATATACTCCGGGCCCTCTCGGTGGAATGTCATCCAATTAGCTTGCAACCATGTGACTGGCTCACAAGGGATCACATATCACGGGAACAAGAAAAGAGTACTTATCAGTAACAAGGTTGAACTAGGTATGCAGAGATACCGACGATCAAAACCTCGGATAAGTAAACTATCGTGAGACAAAGGGAAATTGGTATCGTATGTAAGTGGTTCATTCGATCGCAAAGTAATCATAGAGATATGTGGGAGCCATATGAATTTCCAGATTCCTCTATTGGTTATTGTTCGGAGAAGTGTCTCGATCAATCCGCATAATTCACAAACCGTAGGGAGACACACTTAAGGATTCGACGTTGTTTGAGTAGTTATAGAATGATGAGTAAAAGACTGAATGTTGTTCGGAGTCTCGGATGGGATCCGAGATATCACGAGGAGATCCGGAATGGTCCGGAGAATAAGATTCATATAAGGAAAGTCCTGTTTCGGGTTTGGAGAATGGTTCCGGTGTTTTCATCGGGAATGTTCTAGAAGGTTCCGGAATGTCCGGCACTCCGGAGGGGAAGGGTACATGAATGTGTCATAACAAGTTGGAATGGTTGCATCATGTACTAGGTGTCATCGCTGAACAAAATAAAGGGTTTAATCAAATCCTAGTTTGAAAAGTCAAACGCCAATTTGAAAAGTCAAACGACTATTTTGTGAGGTGGAGGGAGAGTAGGAAACCTACTTGGGGAGGAGTTCCCTCCCTCCACCGCCGGCCCACTTGGAGACCGAGTTGGGGAGGGACTACCCTCCCCTTGGCCGGCGCCTCCCACCTATATAAGGAGGGGCAGGGCTGCCCCTCCAAGCACACAAGTTGCCCCCCGCAAACCCTAATCCTAGCCGCTGGCGCCGCCAGCTCCTGCCGCAGCCTAGGGCAAGCCGCCGCCTAGGCAAACCCTAGCCGCCGACCTTGCTCCTCCTTGGTGTGTCTAAACCCTAGATCATCGAGGCTCTCTCTCATAGTACACCATACTCGCTCCGGCTTAAGGCGAAGCCCTGCGAGATCTCCCCTCTACTTCTGGTACCACGCCGTTGTGCTGCCGGAATCGCGAGGAGAGTGCTACAACCTCCGATGCCTGCTGGAACAAGGGAGAGGAAGGTCTTCGTCGAGTACCGAACGTGTGACCGACTGCGGAAGAGCTGCCGGAACGCAGCGCCGGAAGGATCGACTACGCGATCTTGAGATCGGCAAGAGTACGACTACATCACCCACGAGAATCCGCTCTCGTTAAACACTTTGGAATCTTCGAGGGTGAGTTAGTCCATCGACTCGTTGCTACAATCTAGTAGATAGTGTTGGAGATATGCCCTAGAGGCAATAATAAATGCAGTTATTATTATATCTTTGTGTTTATGATAAATGTTTACATTCATGCTATAATAGTATTAACAAGGAAACATTGATACTTGTGTGATTTGTAAACTTAATTTGAAGTCCCTAGTATAGCCTCTATACTTCACTAGCTTGTTGGTTGATTAATGATTGTGGTTTCCCTATCATGAATATTGAGATGTTATCAACAACAAGATCATATCGTTAGGAGAATGATATGGTGGACATACTCCTATAGATAAGCGTAGCATAAAGATCAAGTCATTTCATTAGTTCAATTGCTATATGCTTTCTGATACATAGTAACCTAATTCCTTCGACCATGAGATCATGCATATCACCTTTACCGGATGGATGCTTTGATGACATCAAACACCACACCGTAACTGGGTGGTTATAAAGGTGGCATTGAGTGTTCGGAAAGTATTGGTTGAGACACATGGATCAAGAGTGGGATTTGTCCATCCACATGACGGATAGATATACTCTGGGCCCTCTCGGTGGAATGTCATCCAATTAGCTTGCAAGCATGTGACTTGGTCACAAGGGATCACATATCACGGGAACGAGAAAAGAGTACTTGTCAGTAACGAGGTTGAACTAGGTATGCAGAGATACCGACGATCATAACCTCGGATAAGTAACATATCGTGAGACAAAGGGAAATTGGTATCGTATGTAAGTGGTTCATTCGATCGCAAAGTAATCGTAGAAATATGTGGGAGCCATATGAATTTCCAGATTCCTCTATTGGTTATTGTTCGGAGAAGTGTCTCGATCATGTCCGCATAATTCACGAACCGTAGGGAGACACACTTAAGGATTCGACGTTGTTTGAGTAGTTATGGTATTATGAGAAAGAGACCGAATGTTGTTCGGAGTCTCGGATGGGATCCGGGATATCACGAGGTGATCCGGAATGGTCCGGAGAATAAGATTCATATAAGGAAAGTCCCGTTTCGGAGTTCGGGAATGATTCCGGTGTTTTCATCGGGAATGTTCTAGAAGGTTCCGGATTGTCCGGCACTCCGGGGGGGGGAAGGGGTACATGAATGTGTCATTACATGTTGGAATAATTGCATCATGTACTTAGTGTTATCGCTGTTCCAAATAAGGGATTAAATCAAATCCTAGTTTGAAAAGTCAAACGACAAGTTTGAAAAGTCAAACGGCCAAAATTGGAAGGTGGGAAAGAGGAGGAGCTCCAAACCGAGTTGGGGAGGGAGACCTCCTCCAACCGGCGGCCACCAAGCCGAGTTGGGGAGGGTCTCCTCCCCATGGCGCGCCAGCCCCCTCCCACCTATATAAGGAGGGGCAGGGCTCCCCTCCTATACACACAACTTTCACCTCTAGATCTCCGGTTTAGAGCCGTTTTGGATTAGAGCTTCTAATTGCTTTAGCCAACGGTTTAGAGCCTTCTAATTGGTTTAGAGCCTTCTAATTGGTGTGTCTAATTACTAGACCACTAATAGCCTCTCTCATAAGCTCCACCATACTCGCACCGGCTTAAGGCGAAGCCCTGCGGGATTTCCCCTCTACTTCCGGTACCACGCCGTTGTGCTGCCGGAATCGCGAGGAGAGTGCTACAACCTCCGCTGCCTGCTGGAACAAGGGAGAGGAAGGTCTTCGTCGAGTACCGAACGTGTGACCGACTGCGGGAGCGCTGCCGGTACGTGGCGCCGGAAGGATCGTCTACACGATCTTGAGATCGGAAAGAGTACGACTACATCACCCACGAGAATCCGCTCTCGTTAAACGCTTTGGAATCTTCGAGGGTAAGTTATACCATCGACTCGTTGCTACAATCTAGTAGATAGATCTTGGCTTGTTTGTTTGTATGCGATAGAAAATTTTTGTTTTCCATGCTACGACCCCCTACAGTGGTATCAGAGCCGTGTCTATATGTAGATCTGTTGCACGAGTAGAACACAATGGTCATTGTGGGCGTTGATGCTTTTATTGTCGATTGCTTCTTGTGTACTTTGCATCTTGCGGTATGTTGGGATGAAGCGGCCCGGGCTAACCTTACATGACATCGTTCATGAGACTTGCTCCACGCTTGACATGCAACTTGTATTGCATAAGTGGCTTTGCGGGTGCCTGTTTCTCCTAGCATAGTAAAGATCCAATACACAACGGGTGATTAACAATACTTGTGTCAATGTTGTGGTTCATGTTCGTAAGTTAGAACGACACTTATTGAAAGCCCCAAACCACGTAAAATATGCAAAGAAAGTAGAGGCGTCTAACTTTGTTTTGCAGGGGTGTGCAGTGATGTGATATGGCCATGATTGTGATTATATTTGATGTATGCAATGTTCCTTATTGTAAGTCGGCAACCGGCAGGAGCCATATGGTTGTCTTTAATTTATGTTAAGACTCGCGTGTCTATTCAAAGTAGTTGTAATAGTTGAAGCCGGTGGACGACAACCATGGAGAGGCGTCATTGACCTTGATGCAATGCCGGTGATGATGGAGATCATGTTCGTGCTTGAAGATGGAGATCAAAGCACAAAGAAGAAAGGCCATATCATATCACATATATATTGAATTGCATGTGATGTTAATCCTTTATGCATCTTGTATTGCTTAGTAGACGACGGTAGCATTATAAGATGATCCCTCATGCACATGAATTTCAAGTCATAAAGTGTTCACCCTTAGTTAGCACCGTTGCTAAAGCTTGTTGTTTCGAAGCACCACGTGATGATCGGGTGTGTTAGATTCCGCAAGTGTATACAACGTGAGCAAGCCAGATTTGCTCATGCGGAAACTAAGGTTTGATCTTGACGAGCCTAGCATGTACAGACATGGTCTCGGAACACGGATCACCGAAAGGTAAAGCATGAATCATATAGTAGATATGATGAACATGACGATTGTTCGCCATTGAAACTATATCAACTCTCGTGATGATCGGTGTTGATGTAGTGGATTTGGTTCGTGTGATCACTAAAACAATGTGAGGGATGTTGTTTTGAGTGGGAGTTCACCTAGTTTAATTACATTAATTAATTTGAACTCAATTTGTCATAAACTTAGTCTAAACTATTGCAAATATGTTGTAGATCAATGGCAGCCCCTACCATCAATTTTAATGCGTTCCTAGAGAAAGAAAAGTTGAAAAACAATGGAAGCAACTTCGCGGATTGGTTCCGCAATTTGAGGATTGTCCTCACAGCTGGTAATTTGACCTATGTGCTGGATGCACCGCTGGGTGACCCACCTGCAGCTAATGCTTCCGATGAAGTAAAGAATGTTTACCTCGCTCGGAAGAATCAATACTCCATAGTTCAGTGTGCTATCTTGTATGGTTTGGAATCGGAGCTTCAGAAAAGGTTTGAGGATTCAGACCCATATGATATTGTCGAGGATCTCAAATTGATTTTTGAGACTCATGCGGCAATTGAAAGCTATGAGGCTTCTGAAAAGTTCTTTAACTGCAAGATGGAAGAAGGCAGCTCCGTCAGTGAGCATGTGCTTAAGATGTCAGGGCACGCAAACAAACTTCAAAGCTTGGGTATAGTGATTCCTAATGCTTTGGGGATTTACCGTGTCCTCCAATCACTACCACCAAGTTACAAGAACTTTGTGATGAACTATAACATGCAGAACATGAACAAGACGTTGCCAGAACTCTTTGCCATGTTAAAATCTGCAGAAGTGGAGATCAAGAAAGAGCACCAAGTGTTGTTGGTCAATAAGACCACCAAATTCAAGAAAGGCAAGTCTAAGCAAAAGGGACACTTCAAGAAGGGTGGTAAGAAAGCTACCACGCCGACGAAGAAGACCAGGGCTGGACCTAAGCCTGATACTGAGTGCTTTTACTGCAAGGGAGAAGGTCACTGGAAGCGGAATTGCCCAAAGTACTTGGCGGATTTGAAGAACGGCAACATCAAGAAGAAAGTTATATCTGATATACATGTTATTGATGTGTATCTCACTAGTACTCGTAGTAGTGCCTGGGTATTTGATACTGGTTCGGTTGCTCATATCTGTAACTCGAAACAGGTGCTGCAGAATAAACGAAAGCTAGCGAAGAACAAGGTGACGATGCGCGTGGGAAACGGATCAAAGGTTGATGTGATCGCGGTCGGCACGCTACCTCTTCATCTACCATCGGGATTAGTTTTATACCTAAATAATTGTTATTTGGTGCCTGCGTTGAGCATGAACATTATATCGGGATCTTGTTTATTGCGAGACGGTTACTTGTTTAAATCCGAGAATAATGGTTGTTCTATTTATATGAGTAATATGTTTTATGCACATGCACCTTTGATAGATGGTCTATTCTTATTGAATCTCGATAGTAGAAATACACATATCAACAACATTGAGGCTAAACGTTTGAAATCAAGCGATAATTCGACCTATATGTGGCACTGTCGTCTTGGTCACATCGGAGTGAAACGTATGAAGAAACTCCATTCCGATGGACTTCTTGAATCACTTGATTTTGAATCACTTGAAAGATGCGAAGCATGTCTGATGGGAAAAATGACTAAGACTCCATTTTCTGGTATGATGGAGCGAGCTACAGACTTATTGGAAATCATACATACCGATGTGTGTGGTCCAATGAGTGTAGCATCGCGCAGTGGTTATCGTTATGTTCTTACCTTCACGGATGACTTGAGTAGATATGGGTATATCTATTTCATGAAACATAAGTCCGAAACTTTCGAGAAGTTTAAGGAGTTTCAAAGTGAGGTAGAGAATCAACGTAACAAGAAGATTAAATTTCTACGTTCTGATCGTGGAGGTGAATATCTAAGTTACGAGTTTGGCGAGCATTTGAAGAAATGCGGAATACTTTCACAATTGACACCGCCGGGAACACCACAGCGTAATGGTGTGTCCGAACGTCGTAATCGAACTCTCTTAGATATGGTTCGTTCTATGATGTCACTTACAGATTTACCGCTATCATTTTGGGGTTATGCATTAGAAACAGCCGCATTCACTTTAAATAGGGCACCATCTAAATCCGTTGAAACGACACCGTATGAATTATGGTTTGGGAAGAAACCTAAATTGTCGTTCCTTAAAGTTTGGGGATGCGAAGCCTATGTAAAGAAGTTACAGCCGGACATGCTTGAACCCAAAGCGGAAAAATGCGTCTTCATAGGATACCCGAAGGAAACTATTGGGTATACCTTCTATCATAGATCCGAAGGCAAAATCTTCGTTGCCAAGAATGGATCCTTTCTAGAGAAGGAATTTCTCTCGAAAGAATTGACTGGAAGGAATGTAGAACTCGACGAGGTTGTCGAACCTTCTCTCAATATTGCGAGTAGCGCAGCACCGGAAGAAGTTCCTGTGGTGCCTGCACCAATAAGAGAGGAAGCTAATGATGGTGATTATGAAACTTCGGTTGAAGTTGCTACAGAGCCTCGGAGGTCAACGAGAACTCGTACCACTCCAGATTGGTATGATTCCGTTATGAATGTCATGGTGGTGGACAACACCGATGACCCCGAGACATATGAGGAAGCGATGATGAGCCCAGATTCCAATAAATGGCAAGAAGCCATGAAATCCGAGATTGGATCCATGTACGAAAACCAAGTATGGACTTTGGTGGACTTACCGGATGGCCGAAAGGCTGTCGAGAACAAATGGATTTTCAAGAAGAAAACAGATGCTGATGGTAATGTTACTGTCTATAAAGCTCGACTTGTCGCAAAAGGGTTTCGACAAATTCAAGGAGTTGACTACGATGAGACTTTCTCACCGGTAGCGAAGCTAAAGTCTGTGAGGATTATGTTAGCAATCGCTGCATATTATGATTATGAGATATGGCAGATGGATGTCAAAACAGCATTCCTCAATGGAGACATTGATGAAGAGTTGTATATGATGCAACCCAAAGGTTTTGTCGATCCTAAAGATGCTAACAAGGTATGCAAACTTCAACGGTCCATCTATGCATTGAAGCAAGCATCCCGAAGTTGGAATCAACGTTTTGATAAGGTAATCAAAAGTTTTGGCTTTATACAAACTTATGGAGAAGCTTGTATTTACAAGAAAGTGAGTGGGAGCTCTGTAGCATTCTTAATACTATATGTGGATGACATATTATTGATTGGGAATGATGTAGACCTTCTTAATAGTGTCAAGGAATATTTGAATAATAGTTTTTCAATGAAGGATCTTGGCGAAGCAGCTTACATATTAGGCATAAAGATTTATAGAGATAGATCGAAACGCCAAATATCATTGTCACAGAGTACATATTTGGACAAAGTTCTAAAGAGATTTGGAATGGAAGAAAGCAAGAAAGGGTTCTTGCCCATGTTGCCCAATACGACCTTGAGTAAAACTCAAAGTCCGACATCGGCAGAAGATAGAGAAAGGATGAGTAAGACTCCCTATGCCTCAGCCATAGGATCTCTAATGTATGCCATGTTATGTACTAGACCCGACATTGCATATGCTGTTAGTTTAACTAGCAGATATCAAAGTGATCCAGGAGTGGATCATTGGACAGCGGTCAAAAACATCTTTAAGTACTTGAGAAGAACTAAGGATATGGTTCTTTCTTATGGAGGTGATGAACAGCTCGTTGTTAATGGTTACACCGATGCTAGTTGGAACACAGATCCGGATGATTCTAAATCACAATCCGGATACGTATTTATTTTGAATGGTGCAGCAGTTAGCTGGAGGAGTGCAAAGCAAAGCGTTGTGGCGAGATCTTCAACTGAATCGGAATACATGGCTGCTTCGGAGGCTTCACAAGAAGCGATATGGATGAAAGAGTTCATTACAGAGCTGGGTGTGGTTCCTAGTGCGCTGGACCCAATGTCTATCTACTGTGATAACATGGGCGCCATAGCCAATGCGCAAGAACCAAGGTCACACAAGAAGCTGAAGCATATCAAGCTGCGTTTTCACGCTATTCGAGAACATATCCAGGATGGGGATATAAAGATTTGCAAAGTACACACAGATCTGAATGTGGCGGATCCATTGACTAAACCTCTCCCGAGGGCAAAACATGACCAACACCAAACTGCCATGGGTGTTCGGTATATTACCATGTAATCTAGATTAGATGACTCTAGTGCAAGTGGGAGACTGTTGGAGATATGCCCTAGAGGCAATAATAAATGCAGTTATTATTATATCTTTGTGTTTATGATAAATGTTTACATTCATGCTATAATAGTATTAACAAGGAAACATTGATACTTGTGTGATTTGTAAACTTAATTTGAAGTCCCTAGTATAGCCTCTATACTTCACTAGCTTGTTGGTTGATTAATGATTGTGGTTTCCCTATCATGAACATTGAGATGTTATCAACAACAAGATCATATCGTTAGGAGAATGATATGGTGGACATACTCCTATAGATAAGCGTAGCATAAAGATCAAGTCATTTCATTAGTTCAATTGCTATATGCTTTCTGATACATAGTAACCTAATTCCTTCGACCATGAGATCATGCATATCACCTTTACCGAATGGATGCTTTGATGACATCAAACACCACACCGTAACTGGGTGGTTATAAAGGTGGCATTGAGTGTTCGGAAAGTATTGGTTGAGACACATGGATCAAGAGTGGGATTTGTCCATCCACATGACGGATAGATATACTCTGGGCCCTCTCGGTGGAATGTCATCCAATTAGCTTGCAAGCATGTGACTTGGTCACAAGGGGTCACATATCACGGGAACGAGAAAAGAGTACTTGTCAGTAACGAGGTTGAACTAGGTATGCAGAGATACCGACGATCATAACCTCGGATAAGTAACATATCGTGAGACAAAGGGAAATTGGTATCGTATGTAAGTGGTTCATTCGATCGCAAAGTAATCGTAGAAATATGTGGGAGCCATATGAATTTCCAGATTCCTCTATTGGTTATTGTTCGGAGAAGTGTCTCGATCATGTCCGCATAATTCACGAACCGTAGGGAGACACACTTAAGGATTCGACGTTGTTTGAGTAGTTATGGTATTATGAGAAAGAGACCGAATGTTGTTCGGAGTCTCGGATGGGATCCGGGATATCACGAGGTGATCCGGAATGGTCCGGAGAATAATATTCATATAAGGAAAGTCCCGTTTCGGAGTTCGGGAATGATTCCGGTGTTTTCATCGGGAATGTTCTAGAAGGTTCCGGATTGTCCGGCACTCCGGGGGGGGGGGGTACATGAATGTGTCATTACATGTTGGAATGATTGCATCATGTACTTAGTGTTATCGCTGTTCCAAATAAGGGATTAAATCAAATCCTAGTTTGAAAAGTCAAACGGCAAGTTTGAAAAGTCAAACGGCCAAAATTGGAAGGTGGGAAAGAGGAGGAGCTCCAAACCGAGTTGGGGAGGGAGACCTCCTCCAACCGGCGGCCACCAAGCCGAGTTGGGGAGGGTCTCCTCCCCATGGCGCGCCAGCCCCCTCCCACCTATATAAGGAGGGGCAGGGCTCCCCTCCTATACACACAACTTTCACCTCTAGATCTCCGGTTTAGAGCCGTTTTGGATTAGAGCTTCTAATTGCTTTAGCCAACGGTTTAGAGCCTTCTAATTGGTGTGTCTAATTACTAGACCACTAATAACCTCTCTCATAAGCTCCACCATACTCGCACCGGCTTAAGGCGAAGCCCTGCGGGATTTCCCCTCTACTTCCGGTACCACGCCGTTGTGCTGCTGGAATCGCGAGGAGAGTGCTACAACCTCCGCTGCCTGCTGGAACAAGGGAGAGGAAGGTCTTTGTCGAGTACCGAACGTGTGACCGACTGTGGGAGCGCTGCCGGTACGTGGCGCCGGAAGGATCGTCTACACGATCTTGAGATCGGAAAGAGTACGACTACATCACCCACGAGAATCCGCTCTCGTTAAACGCTTTGGAATCTTCGAGGGTAAGTTATACCATCGACTCGTTGCTACAATCTAGTAGATAGATCTTGGCTTGTTTGTTTGTATGCGATAGAAAATTTTTGTTTTCCATGCTACGAACCCCTACAGATAGATCTTGGCTTGTTTGTTTGTATGCGGTAGAAATTTTTTGTTTTCCATGCTACGAAACCCTACAGTGGTATCAGAGCCGTGTCTATATGTAGATCTGTTGCACGAGTAGAACACAATGGTCATTGTGGGCGTTGATGCTTTTGTTGTCGATTTCTTCTTGTGTACTTTGCATCTTGCGGGATGGTGGGATGAAGCGGCCCGGGCTAACCTTACATGACATCGTTCATGAGACTTGCTCCACGCTTGACATGCAACTTGTATTGCATAAGTGGCTTTGCGGGTGCCTGTTTCTCCCAACATAGTTAAGATTCAATTTACAACGGGTGATTGACAATACTAGTATCAATGTTGTGGTTCTTGTTCGTAAGTTGGAACGGCACTTATTGAAAGCCCCAAACCACGTAAAACATGCAAAGAAAGTAGAGGCGTCTAACTTTGTTTTGCAGGGGTGTGTTGTGATGTGATATGGCCATGATTGTGATTATATTTGATGTATGCAATGTTCCTTATTGTAAGTTGGCAACCGGCAGGAGCCATATGGTTGTCTTTAATTTCTGTTAAGACCCGCATGTCTATTCAAAGTAGTTGTAATAGTTGAAGCTGGTGGACGACAACCATGGAGCGGCATCATTGACCTTGATGCAATGCCGGTGATGATGGAGATCATGTTCGTGCTTGAAGATGGAGATCGGAAGCACAAAGAAGAAAGGCCATATCATATCACATATTATGAATTACATGTGATGTTAATCCTTTATGCATCTTGTATTGCTTAGTTAACGACGGTAGCATTATAAGATGATCCCTCATGCACATGAATATCAAGTTCTAAAGTTTTCACCCTTAGTAAGCACCGTTGCTAAAGCTCGTTGTTTCGAAGCACCACGTGATGATCGGGTGTGTTAGATTCCGTAAGTGTATACAACGTGAGCAAGCCAGATTTTCTCATGCGGAAGCTAAGGTTTGATCTTGACGAGCCTAGCATGTACAGACATGGTCTCGGAACACGGATCACCGAAAGGTAAAGCATGAATCATATAGTAAGATATGATGAACATGTCGATTGTTCGCCATTGAAGCTACATCGACTCTCGTGATGATCGGTGTTGATGTGGTGGATTTGGTTCGTGTGATCACTAAAACAATGTGAGGGATATTGTTTTGAGTGGGAGTTCACCTAGATTAATTTAACTATTAATTAGAACTCAATTTGTCATAAACTTAGTCTAAACTATTGCAAATATGTTGTAGATCAATGGCGGCCCCTACCATCAATTTTAATACGTTCCTAGAGAAAGAAAAGTTGAAAAACAATGGAAGCAACTTCGCGGATTGGTTCCGCAATTTGAGAATTGTCCTCAATGCTGGTAATTTGACCTATGTGCTGGATGCACCGCTGGGTGACCCGCCTGCAGCTGATGCTACCGATGAAGTAAAGAACGTTTACCTCGCTCGGAAGAATCAGTACTCCATAGTTCAGTGTGCTATCTTGTATGGTTTAGAATCGGAGCTTCAGAAAAGGTTTGAGAATTCAGACCCACATGATATTGTCGAGGATCTCAAATTGATCTTTGAGACTCACGCGACAATTGAGAGCTATGAGGCTTCTGAAAAGTTCTTTAACTGTAAGATGGAAGAGGGCAACTCCGTCAGTGAGCATGTGCTTAAGATGTCTGGGCACGCAAACAAACTTCAAAGCTTGGGTATAGTGATTCCTAATGCTTTGGGGATTTACCGTGTTCTTCAATCACTACCACCAAGTTACAAGAACTTTGTGATGAACTACAATATGCAAAGCATGAACAAGCAGTTGCCAGAACTCTTCTCCATGTTAAAATCTGCAGAAGTGGAGATCAAGAAAGAGCACCAAGGGTTGATGGTCAATAAGACCACCAAATTCAAGAAAGGCAAGTCTAATAAAAAGGGACACTTCAAGAAGGGTGGTAAGAAAGTTACCACACCGACGAAGAAGACCAAGGCTGGACCTAAGCCTGATACTGAGTGCTTTTACTGCAAGGGAGAAGGTCACTGGAAGCGGAATTGCCCAAAGTACTTGGCGGATTTGAAGAACGGTAACATCAAGAAGAAAGGTATATCCGATATACATGTTATTGATGTGTATCTCACTAGTACTCGTAGTAGTGCTTGGGTATTTGATACTGGTTCAGTTGCTCATATCTGTAACTCGAAACTGGTGATGCAGAATAAACGGAAGCTAGCGAAGAACGAGGTGACGATGCGCGTGGGAAACAAATCAAAGGTTGATGTGATCGCGGTCGGCACGCTACCTCTTCATCTACCATCGGGATTAGTTTTATACTTAAATAATTGTTATTTGGTGCCTGCGTTAAGCATGAACATTATATCGGGATCTTGTTTATTGCGAGACAGTTACTTGTTTAAGTCCGAGAATAATGGTTGTTCGATTTATATGAGTAATATGTTTTATTCACATGCACCTTTGATAGATGGTCTATTCTTATTGAATCTCGATAGTGGAAATACACATATTAATAACATTGAAGCTAAACGTTTGAAATCGAGCGATAACTCGACCTATATGTGGCACTGTCGTCTTGGTCACATTGGAGTGAAGCGTATGAAGAAACTCCATTTCGATGGACTTCTTGAATCACTTGATTTTGAATCACTTGAAAGATGCGAAGCATGTCTGATGGGTAAAATGACCAAGACTCCATTTTATGGTATGATGGAGCGAGCTACGGACTTATTAGAAATCATACATACCGATGTGTGTGGTCCAATGAGTGTAGCATCGCGCGGTGGTTATCGTTATGTTCTTACCTTCACGGATGACTTGAGTAGATATGGGTATATCTATTTCATGAAACATAAGTCCGAAACTTTCGAGAAGTTTAAGGAATTTCAAAGTGAGGTTGAGAATCAACGTAACAAGAAGATTAAATTTCTACGTTCTGATCGTGGAGGTGAATATATAAGTTACGAGTTTGGCGAGCATTTGAAGAAATGCGGAATACTTTCACAATTTACACCGCCGGGAAAACCACAGCGTAATGGTGTGTCCGAACGTCGTAATCGAACTCTCTTAGATATGGTTCGTTCTATGATGTCACTTACAGATTTACCGCTATCATTTTGGGGTTATGCATTAGAAACAGCCGCATTCACTTTAAATAGGGCACCATCTAAATCCGTTGAAACGACACCGTATGAATTATGGTTTGGGAAGAAACCTAAATTGTCGTTCCTTAAAGTTTGGGGTTGCGAAGCCTATGTAAAGAAGTTACAGCCGGACAAGCTTGAACCCAAAGCGGAAAAATGTGTCTTCATAGGATACCCAAAGGAAACTATTGGGTATACCTTCTATCATAGATCCGAAGGCAAAATCTTCGTTGCCAAGAATGGATCCTTTCTAGAGAAGGAATTTCTCTCGAAGTAACTGGAAGGAAAGTAGAACTCGACGAGGTTGTCGAACCTTCTCTCGAACTTGCGAGTAGCGCAGCACCGGAAGAAGTTCATGTGGTGCCTGCACCAATAAGAGAGGAAGCTAATGATGATGATCATGAAACTTCGGTTGTAGTTGCTACAGAACCTCGCAGGTCAACGAGAACTCGTACCACTCCTGATTGATATGATCCCGTTATGAGTGTCATGTTGGTGGACAACACCGATGACCCTGCGACATATGAGGAAGCGATGATGAGCCTAGATTCCAATAAATGGCAAGAAGCCATGAAATCCGAGATTGGATCCATGTACGAAAACCAAGTATGGAATTTGGTGGACTTACCGGATGGCCGGAAGGCTGTCGAGAACAAATGGATTTTCAAGAAGAAAACAGATGTTGATGGTAATGTTACTGTCTATAAAGCTCGACTTGTCGCAAAAGGGTTTCGACAAATTCAAGGAGTTGACTACGATGAGACTTTCCCACCTGTAGCGAAGCTAAAGTCTGTGAGGATTATGTTAGCAATCGCTGCATATTATGATTACGAGATATGACAGATGGATGTCAAAACAGCGTTCCTCAATGGAGACATTGATGAAGAGTTGTATATGATACAACCCAAAGGTTTTGTCGATCCTAAAGATGCTAACAAGGTATGCAAACTTCAACGGTCCATTTATGGATTGAAGCAAGCATCCCGAAGTTGGAATCAACGTTTTGATAAAGTAATCAAAAGTTTTGGTTTTATACAAACTTATGGAGAAGCTTGTATTTACAAAAAGGTGAGTGGGAGCTCTCTAGAATTCTTAATACTATATGTAGATGACATATTGTTGATTGGGAATGATGTAGACCTTCTTAATAGTGTCAAGGAATATTTGAATAATAGTTTTTCAATGAAAGATCTTGGCGAAGTAGCTTACATATTAGGCATAAATATTTATAGAGATAGATCAAGACGCCTAATATCATTGTCACAAAGTACATATTTGGACAAAGTTCTAAAGAGGTTTGGAATGGAAGATAGCAAGAAAGGGTTCTTGCCCATGTTGCCCAATACGACGTTGAGTAAAACTCAAAGTCCAGTAACGGCAGAAGATAGAGAAAGGATGAGTAAGACTCCCTATGCCTCAGCCATAGGATCTCTAATGTATGCCATGCTATATACTAGACCCGACATTGCATATGTTGTTAGTTTCACTAGCAGATATCAAAGTGATCCAGGAGTGGATCATTGGACAGCGGTCAAAAACATCCTTAAGTACTTGAGAAGAACTAAGGATATGGTTCTTTCTTATGGAGGTGATGAACAGCTCGTTGTTAATGGTTACACCGATGCTAGTTGGAACACCGATCCAGATGATTCTAAATCACAATCTGGATACGTATTTACTTTGAATGGTGCAACAGTTAGCTAGAGGAGTGCAAAGCAAAGTGTTGTGGCGAGACCTTCAACTGAATCGGAATACATGGCTGCTTCGGAGGCTTCACAAGAAGCAATATGGATGAAAGAGTTCATTACAGAGCTCGGTGTGGTTCCTAGTACGCTGGACCCAATGTCAATCTACTGTGATAACATGGGCGCCATAGCCAATGCGCAAGAACCAAGGTCACACAAGAAGCTGAAGCACATCAAGCTACGTTTTCACGCTATTCGAGAACATGTCCAAGATGGGGACATAAAGATTTGCAAAGTACACACAGATCTGAATGTGGCGGATCCGTTGACTAAACCTCTCCCTAGGGCAAAACATGACCAACACCAACTGCCATGGGTGTTCGGTATATTACCATGTAATCTAGATTAGTTGACTCTAGTGCAAGTGGGAGACTATTGGAGATATGCCCTAGAGGCAATAATAAATGTAGTTATTATTATATCTTTGTGTTTATGATAAATGTTTACATTCATGCTATAATAGTATTAACAAGGAAACATTAATACTTGTGTGATTTGTAAACTAAATTAGAGTCCCTAGTTGAAGCCTCTTTATAATACTAGCTTGTTGGTTAATACATGATTGTGGTTTCCCTATCATGAACATTGAGATTTTATTAACAACAAGATCATATCGTTAGGAGAATGATATGATGGACATACTCCTATAGATAAGCGTAGCATAAAGATCAAGTCATTTTAATAGTTCAATTGCTATATGCTTTCTGATACATAGTAACCTAATTCCTTCGACCATGAGATCATGCATATCACCTTCACCGGAAGGATGCTTTGATGACATCAAACACCACACCGTAATTGGGTGGCTATAAAGGTGGAATTGAGTGTTCAGAAAGTATTGGTTGAGACACATGGATCAAGAGTGGGATTTGTCCATCCATATGACAGATAGATATACTCTGGGCCCTCTCGGTGAAATGTCATCCAATTAGCATGCAAGCATGTGACTGGCTCACAAGGGATCACATATCATCCAATTAGCTTTGCGGCAGCCGCGCGTCGAGGACATACCCGCTTATGCAGTTGCAGATGTACCCCAGAATGTTGCTGAGTCGAGGCAGACACGACGACCTGCGCGCTCCAAGCGGTGGCACGGGAGCTCCAGGCGGCTCAATAACCCAGTCAAGCACGACGAAGTCGCCCGTTCCGTTGAACTGGTGACCAGCGCGTACCAGAACCACCATGAACGAGTAGGCATAGCCCAGGGGAAGAATGTCCTAAACGTCCCTCGCTCCTGGCGCCAACCGAAGCGTCGGATGTATTGCCCAGTACGTGTCCAGGCGGGTGTCGACGCACTCGAGCATGAGGAGTGCGCGAGTGCGTCGGATGCAGGTCCTCGGATTGTCACCACGGCAAGAACTCGGCTGGTGTCAACGCACTCGACATGAGCATCGGTCCTCGCCGTGGTGACAATGCGCCCGACTCCGTGATCGAGGGGTAGGGAACAGTCAGTCACGTACATTACCGCGCTCTGTGCTGCTGTACCCGCACAAGGTTACCAATACGTACGCCGCTTATCCACATCATACACATTGCCGCCGGCGACCTCATCAGCGACGAGCCTGCATCCATCGGCCCGCAGGTGATACCTCGCATCTAGATTTCGTTTGCTTCTATGAACTCCAAACCACGGATGATACTCTGGAGTTGACCATCAGCAGTCTAGAATCTTGGATCGGTAGGGAGTAGCTTTAACAAGAAGTGACAATAATCAGTAGTCAATGGATTATGTTCAGTTGTTTATCTGTGTTATTAATAGTCCGGAATTGACCATCAATTGCTAGATGTACATTTACTGTTATTATTATTAGGGAGTGACTATTTAACATCTAGCTGTTTTCTAATTGAGAAACATATAGTTTTTTAAACCACTAAAAGAAGACAGCTGTCATACCGAGAACTAAATGAAAATGATAGTAGAAAACTGTCTGTTTTCAGTCCACAAAACAGACACATTTTCCCGCCCCCGTTAAGTTATAATGGCTCATTTTGAGTCCATATTTTTAGTCAAACTCCTCGGCCTATAGGTAAACAAGGTCCATATAACATAGTAGTTGACAAAAATAGCCCAACAATTCCACCGATTGTTGCGTCAGATCATCTTCTCCAGCAAAAAGCCAGCTCCCGCGTAGCCTTCACCAGCTACACCCCGACCTGCCGATGCTTTATTGGGGGGGGGGGGTCAAAATATCCAAAGATCTGTTGGAGATATGCCCTAGAGACAATAATAAATGTAATTATTATTATATCTTTGTGTTTATGATAAATGTTTACATTCATGCTATAATAGTATTAACAAGGAAACATTAATACTTGTGTGATTTGTAAACTAAATTAGAGTCCCTAGTTGAAGCCTCTTTATAATACTAGCTTGTTGGTTAATACATGATTGTGGTTTTCCTATCATGAACATTGAGATGTTATTAACAACAAGATCATATCGTTAGGAGAATGATATGATGGACATACTCCTATAGATAAGTGTAGCATAAATATCAAGTCATTTTAATAGTTCAATTGCTATATGCTTTCTGATACATAGTAACCTAATTCCTTCGACCATGAGATCATGCATATCACCTTCACCGGAAGGATGCTTTGATGACATCAAACACCACACCGTAACTGGGTGGCTATAAAGGTGGCATTGAGTGTTCAGAAAGTATTGATTGAGACACATGGATCAAGAGTGGGATTTGTCCATCCATATGACGGATAGATATACTCCGGGCCCTCTCGGTGGAATGTCATCCAATTAGCTTGCAACCATGTCACTGGCTCACAAGGGATCACATATCACGGGAACAAGAAAAGAGTACTTATCAGTAACAAGGTTGAACTAGGTATGCAGAGATACCGACGATCAAAACCTCGGATAAGTAAACTATCGTGAGACAAAGGGAAATTGGTATCGTATGTAAGTGGTTCATTCGATCGCAAAGTAATCGTAGAAATATGTGGGAGCCATATGAATTTCCAGATTCCTCTATTGGTTATTGTTCGGAGAAGTGTCTCGATCATGTCCGCATAATTCACGAACCGTAGGGAGACACACTTAAGGATTCGACGTTGTTTGAGTAGTTATAGAATGATGAGTAAAAGACCGAATGTTGTTCGGAGTCTCGGATGGGATCCGAGATATCACGAGGATATCCGGAATGGTCCGGAGAATAGGATTCATATAAGGAAAGTCCTGTTTCGGGTTTAGAGAATGGTTCCGGTGTTTCCATCTGGAATGTTCTAAAAGGTTCCGGAATGTCCGACACTCCGGAGGGGAAGGGTACATGAATGTGTCATAACAAGTTGGAATGGTTGCATCATGTACTAGGTGTCATCGCGGAACAAAATAAAGGGTTTAATCAAATCCTAGTTTGAAAAGTCAAACGCCAATTTGAAAAGTCATACGGCTATTTTGTGAGGTGGAGGGAGAGTAGGAAACCTACTTGGGGAGGAGTTCCCTCCCTCCACCGCCGGCCCACTTGGAGACCGAGTTGCGGAGGGACTCCCCTCCCCTTGGCCGGCGCCTCCCACCTATATAAGGAGGGGCAGGGCTGCCCCTCCAAGCACACAAGTTGCCCCCCGCAAACCCTAATCCTAGCCGCCGGCGCCGCCACCTCCTGCCGCCGCCGCCTAGGCAAACCCTAGCCGCCGACCTTGCTCCTCCTTGGTGCGTCTAAACCCTAGATCGCCGAGGCTCTCTCTCATAGTCCACCATACTCGCTTCGGCTTAAGGCGAAGCCCTGCGAGATCTCCCGTCTACTTCCGGTACCACGCCGTTGTTCTGACGGAATCGCGAGGAGAGTGCTACAACCTCCACTGCCTGCTGGAACAAGGGAGAGGAAGGTCTTCGTCGAGTACCGAACGTGTGACCGAGTGCGGAAGCGCTGCCGGAACGCAGCGCCGGAAGGATCGACTACGCGATCTTGAGATCGGCAAGAGTACGACTACATCACCCACGAGAATCCGCTCTCGTTAAACACTTTGGAATCTTCGAGGGTGAGTTATTCCATCGACTCGTTGCTACAATCTAGTAGATAGATCTTGGCTTGTTTGTTTGTATGCGGTAGAAATTTTTTGTTTTCCATGCTACGAAACCCTACAAGATCCCCAAAAAAAAAGAGAGAGAAGACAAAGACATAATTCAGACGTGGAAACGGTAGAAGAAGTTGAAAAAGAAGGGTAAACATGTTATGGGAGAAGACACAACCTGAATTTGAAGAAAATATGCAGTCCCAGGAATGCTTCTGAATTTGCTGCAATCTGTACCATGAATTCGTGTCAGATGTAGGAATGTTCACTAGGAGAAGAACAAAAAATATGCAAAACAAGAAGTACAGGAACCTTTCCCCTTGTAAAAGACCATACGGGATCAATTCCCAGCCGTGAACACCTTAGAAAGGTTTTCAGTACGAGAATATGTAAAAAAAAGGAAATAAAAGAACCATAGATAAACTCATGCCTTGCACTGCCAACGAATGAAAACGCAAGGTTGCATTGCATCAAAACACAAATAAAAACATACGAAAGCAGTACAAAAAAGTACAAAATTCGCACGAACTAACTAACTAATTTGGATAACTAGGAAATGAACTGATCCAAGGACAAACAGTAGAAATAACTCACAACACACAGAAACACATTAAGGGGATATGCCACTAACTTTGTCGTCAATACCATTGTACTCAACATCAGAATTAAGTAACCAGGAGAAAAAGTACCAACGGATGCATAGATACTTTGCCCATCATTTTCTGGAACATAAAGTAAGTTCTTTGATCTATGCAGGAAGCGTTCAACATCCCCTTATGTAAATAATATTTTGATCAGTTTCAGCCATAAAAAATCATGACCTTCAAAAGTGGTTACACAAGTAAATCTCGAAAAAACAGACCTAGTCAAGTTCAGTCAAGAAGCATAATTACCCTGTAAACTAATTGTATCAGAACCTTCTCATCGAAATACCAGCTACTAGTTCACCTAGCTGAAATGGCATTAACAGAAAATGTGAAAATCCGTAAGGCCAATTCTCTTGTTCTACTCCACCAGATATGAAAAGAGAAGAAAGATCTGTCTAATGTAAAAACATTGAAAAACGCATCAGTGCACGTGGTGAGATGCCATCTCTATATGAAACACTTCGTTTTCATGAACTGACACAGACTCCTCTACAAAATTTGACTAAAAAACATGGATGCTGTGCACTCTAATGCTACTCATATTAGCTCCTCCATGTCGATGATCCGATGATCGTCTACGCTAAATTCCGCACATGTGAATGAAAAATGACAAAAGGAACATTAGAAAAAATGGCAAGATACAAAAAAAAGGCCTGAAAACGAGAATGAGGAAAATAACAAGGACTGCAAAAGGAGAATGAAGAAAACAAATTATTGACTCCAGGCATAAAAAGGGAAAGAAATGAAGAAAGAGGGAGTGAAACTAAAGAAAAGGATACCAAAGAAGAGATAAATGACTGAAGAAAAATACACTTATGAAGAAAACATAAGAAATGAAGAAAACATAAGAAATGAAGAAAACAAATGGCAAAACAGTGACTCAAAAAGAAAAGAAACTAAAGAGCCAATGAATGAATACCAAGACTAAAAATGAAAGAAAAATTGATAAAGTGATAATGGTTGCTTAGGAGTAAGAAAAGTAAATAAGGCTGAACAAAATGCAAAGATGACTGGCCCAAAATAATAAATTGGGAATAATAAGAGTGACTCGAGTGCAAAGAAGACTGAATTAAACAAAAAAAATAAGATAGCCCAAGGAAGATGAAAAGAATCTGAGGAAATGACAAAGTATAAACTCATGGAAGAACTGAGATAAAGGAGGAAAGAAGAAAGACAAAAATAAACTGAAAAAAAGAAAATGATGAAAAGAGGATAAAAGAAAGAGGGGAACTGCATGAATGAGAAAGAAGATAACCGGTAAATTTGAAATATTCAAAGCCGATTTATGAGTGACTGAATATTCAAATTCCAAGACAGAGATACTTAATTAATAAATTTAAAAGATGAAAATTAAGAACTGATATACTCAAGGAATTCGAAGCAAAGGAATGAGGATTGAATTTTGAAATTCCGAGAAATGAGAAACTGAAAAATAGAAAGACTAAACTAAGTTTTTAAGTGTCGAGAAATGAGTGACAGAGAATTGAGAGACTAACAAACAAAGTGCGGCATAAATATCAACCAAAAAACTGAATAACTAAGATACTGAGTGAAATACTGAGAAATGAGTGAATGCATTAGTATAGGACTTAAGAAAATAAACTAAGATACCGAATAAACAGACTAAGGCATCATCTGCTATGGCAGAAAAAATTCTGGTGCCCTGAAACCCACTTTTTGGTGCCCTAAAACTGTTTTGAACTGCCCTATTTTAAGTCATCTATTGGAGATGCTCTAAGGGCCTCATTGTTGCACCGAAACAACACACACAAACGGAACAATCTGGTGCGACCTAACATGATAAGAAGCCACAGTTTAGAAGTTGTTTATTATCACATGAATGAGATTTCTCTGAATAGAATGTTCTAGTTTCCATATCTATGCATCATCCAAATGGACACAGTGAAGAATGTTCAAGTGCTCGATAAGCTTGGCTTTCAATATCCCACTAAGAAGGATGGATACGGCTGAGACCTACTCTCAAGAAAATGTATTGTAGGCAGGTGGAGCAAAGATTTAGTTAATAATATAATAAATTATAAAATGATATACACTAAAAATATTGGCAATTCTTCTCAGAAGGAATTTAGTACATTTGGTGCTTAGAATAAGATATTCTAGTATAGGAGATTCACTTTTATGTGAGAATATGCATGCAACAGTGTGAGTACAACAAGTAATAACCAAGCATCACAACATTAAAGTATAGATACAAGAACTTTGACCAGGGTAAACTAGTCTAGTGGCGAGAAAATAGGTGGGCAGCACTACATAACAGAGTCAAAACCATTTACTACCAATGGTTGAGACATAATCTAAGACAGACAAGAGCGTACTGAAATCCAACATTTGTTCCATGATTTAACAGAAATTAGCTCTGCTCTAATTTTGTTCCTCTTTATTCTGGGCATACAGGAAAAGCACAAAACGGAGTTGTAGATGTCCAATGGCTACAGTGAACACAAGAAGAGCACATTTTATTAAACAGTGTCGATAACATACTATGCAACTGTTCCGCATTTCACACATAAACTAAAATCCTATATTGAACACACAAGAATACCATATTATTAAACTGTGGTGGTAGCACCATGTGCAACTATTCCTCATTTCACACCAAAACTAACAGGCTAGATGTATATTATTCATAGTGCATTGATTTTGCTAGAACCGTAAAGCTCTGATCATAGGAAGTCAAGTGCACAGGAGATTAAATTAGCAGTTACCAAGGTTCATAATTTATGGATTAGTGTTCTTCTATAAGAATTCCTTACACCTGTGGACAATGGATAAACGTAGCAAGTAGTAAACTCAAGTGTGTTGATGAATATGACAATATTTCAGGTTCGTGCAGAAAACACACATGAACGTGTTGGCCATTATGACATATCTGATTCTGACAACTGGAATCACTCGACTCTTTTATCTCTCCAACGGTCCAGTATTCCCTTGCGTGCATCCACAAAAGCAGCATGAGCCAACACCCACAAGTGCAAAATTGTAACACTTACGGTAACAAATTCTAGTTCCATTAACCACAGAACACCAACTTTGATGCTCAAAAACTAGTCAAAGTTACAAGGGAGCGATTGGATATCAAAATGTAGGGGATAACATTTTAGCCTGTCGCAATCACCTGTTTCAATCATCGCCTGAAAAGTGCGAAGTGAAGGACAATAAAATGAATCAATGTAGGGTCACATTTGACTCATACCATCCTTCAAGACCTCAGGTCAATGATCCATTCCCTAAGAACATAAGACAATAAGACTCTCTTAAACCATTCATGGACCTGGCATCAAAGATACACACAATTAGGCTTTCAAGGCCACAGTCTGGCAAAAATATGAATACGATATGGTATGATTGTAGGTGTAGCACCACGAGCCAAACCGGGGAACAGAATTAGCGCAGTTGACCTGTGACGGACCAGAGAAAGTAAAGAGGTAGTTGACCTGCGCAGAATTAGCTTTCAGGGTCGTCGGTGCATTTGAAGATCCCTGTGGTCCAAGGCTCATCGGATGGCGGCTCGTAGCTCTCCGGGAGCATCTCCTAAGTTTCCCGTTCCATAACTTGCCCAAGCCCCAAAAAATAACTTCTTAGAGGAAGCAAAAGCCCACATAAGATAGTGCTTCGCGGTGCGGCCTGCTGGGCTATATGGAGTATGCTAATTGGCCCGTACGGGACCGAAAAGCCTACAACCAGAAGCAGTGAACGCACGAACACAAACGCTGCGATGGCTCTCAGGTGCGCGGTTGGCGGCGGCGGTGGCGGTGGCACCTACTTGACGCCGCCGAGAAGCCGATGCTGCGGCGCCGGCGCTGCAAGGGCTGGTGCCACCACAGCGAGGATACAAGGGATCAGCGCCCTCCTGAGGGTCCGGTACTCACCATGCCCTAAAGTTCCAACAGTACTGGTAAGCTGCCACGCAACTGCTCTTTGTTCTTTTCGGATCTAAATCCAAACCCAGATAGCTAAGCCGATTCCTTGTAGCGCTGCTCCGCTGATTCCCCTCCTCTGGGGAATGATCAGCAATTAGTTCAAAACAAGGGCCCAAACGATGAGTGGGAGGCGCTGAAGGCCATGGCCAAAGACATTTTCATGCCCCTGGCTCGCAACCTGTCAGACATCCTGTCCCTTCGCACTGTCTATGACCTCGAGGACTACCAAGTCGGCATGCTATTTGGTAATATATATGTTTGGTACCTGACATCGAACCTTTACGTATATCTGAAAGAGGCTCCAAAAAGAACCATTTACATCCACTGATCCGCACTGTATTTTACTGATCTTGTTACTGCTTGTACATTCCTACTTGTGTAGGCGCTTTTCTTGGCTGCGTCGGGTGCTACCAGCTGTGGAAGGCTGCTCCGTCAGTCTTTGTTGATTCAGCCCTTGCTTATGGATTCTATAAACTTAGCGTTGTGTCCTCTGACCTGCGTCGGCAAGGCAAATGCAATGATTTGATAACACGATTGAAATTTGGTAAGTGTATCTACTACTGTTTTGACATTCTTTTTTGTGGGTATCTACTGCTTTGACATTGATATTTGATAAACGGCATAACAACATTTTTATATAAGTACCATAGAGATAATTATCTTGAATCCTTTAGCAGTTTTTTTGACACTGTCTTTACAAAGTAAATCAAATTTCTGAATGTTCTCTTGATTAAACATTTGATCAACTTCAATTTTCTTTCAGGTCTTGTAGCTATTATGGCTACTAAGGACTTCACGAAGAGCTATGAACTCATGGATATTGTCAAGTTAGTATGAATCTTTTCTTTTTTAGTTGTTCAATATTTTTGGCTAACCGTGAATTCCAACTGGTAGATTGTACATAAATTATCATAAAGAACATGTTTAGCTGCTTTTATTTTATCTTATCGGGTTTTAAGATAAAATTGAACTAGGTTCATTGACAAATGTTTTATTGGACTACTTGGTATTTCAACAGCTAGGTGTATCTTTTTTTTTGAAACAAGGGAAGGACCCAGAAGGGTCCAGCGCTGCAAATATTATTAAGTGGTGGGTACAATTACAAACAGGGCTCTAAGAGAAATCAACATTACAGATAAGCCCTGGTCTTTTTCCAAAAGGACCTTAGATAAAACATGAAGACTGCGATCAGGCCCTTCTCCACCGGGGACGATGTCGCACTCGACGCCGCAGCCGGCCGCTCCACCGCCGGGGACGAAACCACTTGGCGGGGAAGTGTCGAAGAGCGCCGCGGCGGAGTGACGAAGGGGCCTCCATACAGGCGTGACAGCCAGGAGGTTGAAGAAGAGGCGGCTTGTCCCGAGCCACATCGCGGAGTGGTTGCATTGACCGAGGATAGCGCCGGCGCTAGGTCGCCGTCGCTTGGGAGCTCCGCCGAGAGAAGCAACAATTCCCCACCGAGGAGGAAGAAAGCAGAGCAAATCCCAACCGACACCATGGCCATCTCCTTGATGGCTGCAAAGGGCGACGGGGAGGTTGCAACCAGCTTTTCCCTCATCGGCACAGCAAGCTCTCGACCACTGCTTGAGACGCAGGCCGCAAGCCTCCAGGCTGCTGCCACAAGCCAGAGGCTGCCACCGAAGAAGAGGGTTGAAGAAAACTCGCCAGATGCGGATCTTATTTGGCAGGTGAGTGGTGGTCATCCTCCGCGTCAGCTCTCCCCATGAGAGCGCAACCATCGAAGGGAGAGGGACCACTTCCAGCTGTGTGGGATCTGACGCGCCCAGCTCGAAGCACCCGCGGTGGCCAACCTTATTCAGAGGGATGCGAGGCTTGAGGAGCTCCATAGCCACCACCGCCTGCCACCGGCGAGGCGCAGCAGAGCAGATCGAAGCCAGGACGTGGAAGATCTGGTAGCCAAAGATCTCCATCCTACCCTCAATCGGCACTAGGGCATAGGAATCTAGAGCTAAAAAACCTACAACTAGGGGGAGAAGAAGCCAACCACCAGATCCATCTCCACGCCGGCCGCCTTGGCTACCGGAGAGGAGGGAGGAGAGGAGCGGCGGAGGCGGTCGGGAGTTGACTCTCAAAGGAGGGTTCGGGGAAGGTCTGGGGGTAGTAGCTAGGTGTATCCTTATCCTGCATTTATGAACACCATTGTGTTCTACTTAGATCTTACTTAACATAGTAGATTAGAAGTTTTACCATGTCATATGATATTATGCAGTATTTATGTATAGTTTTGCTTCTATTAGTCTATTGCTACACTGTGTGTTTCTTCTGCTTGTGACATATGATTATTGTTCTCTTTGTTTATACTCCCTCCGACCCATATTAGTTCAACTAATATGGGTCGGAGGGAGTACCTTTTTCTATTATTCTCATTGCTCATTAATTTAATGTAAGATTGCCTACCGACCATTTTTGTTCTTATCAGGTTGCCAGTTTTCGCTCTTTATCTTTCAACATTCATTTTTGATATGGGACATATGAAGCAAGATGCAAGGCATTATCTGATCTTCATAATTAATTTGTTAAAAACGAAGGGAGGATTTCAAGAATTGTTCAGAATAGTGTTTTATCCGGATTATGTATCTCCGTATGATGATTGTTTCCGTAGAAAATAAAACTAGAAGTCATAGTGCGTGAATTCTTATTTTGTAGTATTATCTTTCAAACGTTCAATATTACGTAGTAATAAGCTATGCTTATATTAACTTTGTCATATGTAGACAAGCTAGTACTTGCAAACATGTAATTCATGCTTTTATTGTAAAACATGAAATATCCTTTTTATGCAGTGGTACCAAATTATTATTGTTCTGTATCTTTTTGGCAGCTTTCAAAATGTTCTTATAATGTGTAATAATAAGTTGTGCAAGGATAGCTATACTATCTTTGCTTTTTTTTCTTCGTAACTTCCAAATGTATTGTAAGTTGTTACATAGTACAATATGTAGCAAACGTAATACATTTGCAATGATTCATCAGTAATCAAACTTTAGCTACCTTATAATCAAAATTATTTGATATATATCACTGTACAAAACCCAGGTAAACAAATACTCCCTCCGTCTCAAAATAGATGTCGGAAATTTGCCAAAATTTGGATATATCCATATCTAATAGTGTCTAGATTCATCTAAATTTTGGCAAATCCGCAACATCTATTTGAGACAGAGGAAGTATTTAACATATTTTGTCCAGAAAGTGTCTCTTGTAAGCGTATTTATAGTGCAAAGTAATATTAATTGCTAGTGCTGCATATACAAATATAAATGAAATGTCATGGAGGTATAGCCTTTGAACAAGGGTAAAGAGTAAATCAGAGGTCCTAAAATAATTACTCCCCCGTACCCATATTAGTTGACTTAGATTTATCTAGATGCGAATATATATCTAGTCAAATTTTAGTACATCCATTAAATTTAAGTTAACTAATATCGGTCAAAAGGAGTACTAGTTTGTTGCCAAGTTAGTCAACTGTAAGAAAATGCTTATAAGTCCTACTAATAGTTTTTTAAGTGCCACCTCAATTCCTACTGGGTGGAGTCCTACTAATAGTTTTTTAAGGCACACGGCGCCTGCGGTTAGCTGCCATGTTTTTCTTTTTTATAAACGGGGGGTCTAGAAAAACCCGTTGCTGCCATATATTACCGTCGGTGGAGCCCTTAGAAAAAAGGGAATCTCTATGTCACAGCTGACTGAGACGTACCATAAGTTACAGTCTAATGACATCATCACTGTTCCTTTCTGCCATTGTCTATTAGTGTTGATTTCCTTCACACATTGATTCATCGATTCATCTATCAATGATCCCCGCCAGCTTATGGCGCACGCATACAAGCATACATACTGCTGTAACGCACCTCTGCATGCACAGATTGACACGACTACACACGATACAACAAAGTAGCAGACGGAAGTTTGTATATGTTCTGCAGACGTGCACCACTACCCTGATATATACTATCTCCGTCCGTAAATAAATGTATTTCTAGCTTTTCTCTAAATTAAACTTTATCAAATTTGACCAACTTTATAGATAAAATATAGTAATATATATATTATATCTAACTTATATATTATGAAACTACATTTGAAAACATATCTAGTTAGTGTTATAAATATTGTTATATTTTCTATAAAAATAATCAAACTTTATTAACTTTGACTTAGGACAAGGCTAGAAGTATACTTATTTATGGACAGAGAGAGTATTTTCTAGAGCATTGCTAAGGCATGCCGCCGTCATGACACAAACACACCGAGTAACCGGTTCAAATTGTCGCCTTGCTGGCTTGCTCTATTGTATCTTCTCCGAGCATGGACATGACAGGGGCATGGAAATGATTCATCCGTTACCTTCACCATGTAAAAAAGAACGATGTGCTCCAAAGCGGAATAGTATGCTCACAAAATAGGATTATCTAGATAAATTAGTCCAGCGTCCGCCAGTTGCACGTCTGATAGCAACTCACATGTTGAATTTGAACAAAATGTCCAACGTCCTTTATATGTATTTCGGTTACAACTCATAGGTCAAATTCAAAATAAAGCTCTAATTTAAAGTCAAATTTAAAACTTAATCATAAACGCAGATGCGATCCAGCGTCCTCCAATTGCATGTCAGGTTGCAACTCATACTTAAAACTAAAGAATAAATGGTCCAGCGTTTCCGACTTGCATGTTCGGTTGCAACCATCGGTCGGATTTGAAAGAAAAATTGTCCAGCGTCTCCCGGTTGTATGTCCAGTTGCACCTCACATGTCAATTTGCAAAAAATAATAATATATAAATCGTCAAATTTAATTCAATTTTGAAGACTAAGTTGCGAGCGGACTTGCAACTTGATAGTTCAACGTTAAAAAGGTCCAGCATCCTCAAGTTGCATGTGCAGTTGCAACTCATAGGTCAAAATCGAAAAAGGTCCAGCATCCCCTATTTGCATGTATGGTTTTAACTCATAGATCAAAATATGAAAATAAAATAGTCTAGTGCCCTCGAGTTGCATATAGAGATGCAAGCAAGTCAATTTGCGAAAAACAAAAAAATAAGTCAAATTAAAAAAACTTAGTTGCGAGGACACTTCCAATTAGACAATTAAAGGTTAAAAAGGTCCATCATCCACTAGTTGCATGTCCAGTTGCAACTCAGAGATGAAAAATTGAAAAAAGGTTTAACCTCCCCCCACTTGCTTGTCGGCGTTCCTCACTTGCATATCGAGTTGCAACTAACATGTCAATTTGCAAAAAAAAACTCTCAAAATAAAAGGTTAAATTCAAGTCAAATTGAAAAACTTAGTTGCGCTTGCAACTGGATGGTGAGATATTAAAAAGGTTGAGCGCCATCCCCCAGTTGCATGCCATGTTGCAACTTATAGGTTAAAAATTAAGAAAAAGGTCCAGCGTCCTCCCACTTGCATGTTCCCTTAAAACTGGATGGTCTAGGGCTAGATTTGAAAAAACAAGGTCCAGCGTCCCTAGTTGTATATCCAATTGTAACTCATAGGTCAATTTGCAAAAAAAAATCAAAATGGACAAATTTGAAGACAGTTGTGAGCTCTCTTATAACTGGATGGTTAAAGGTTAAAAGCTCAAGCATCCTCCTGTTGCATGTCTGGTTACAACTCAAAGGTCAGAAATTGAAGAAACGTCCAATATTCCCCATTTGCATGTCCGATTTCAACTCATAGGTTGAATATGAAAAAATAGATCCAGCGTCCCCTAGTTGCATATCCAGTTGCAACTCGCATGTCAGCTGCAAAAATAAAATCAAAATAAAAAACAAAAGGTTGGACAAATAAGAACAAATCATTACTACATGTTAAACTTATTGTAATAAATTTTAGCTCTAATTCCTCTAGAAAAAACTTGCCAAGAAGGAAAAAAACTTTATCGGGAGTCAAACAAATTATGAGTACAAGTGGAACTCCCCGAGAATGACATTTACAAATCTAGATGCAACTCGTAGTACAAGGGACCACAGAACAAGAAAATACCATTTCAATCCTCAATTGTAACCTAGTTACAACTCCAAAGAAAGACAAATTCAACTATAGTTATAACTCATAGTAAGAAGGGACCACGAAATAATACTCAGTTGCAACCCCAGTTGCAACTCTCGAGATACAGTCAGTTGCAAGTTTAGTTGCAAGTCATAGTAAAAAAGGACCACAGAAATAATCCCCGGTTGCAACTCCTCGAGATATCCGGTTGCAATTTAAGATGAAACTCATAGTAAGAGGGTACTATGAAACAATCCTCAGTTGCAATCCTAGCTTCAACTCCCCAAGAAAGCCATTTGCAAGTCTAGAGACAACTCATAGTAAAGAAAGGGATTGCGAATCAATCCTTAGTTACAACTCTCCGAGAAAAACCAGTTCCAAGTCTAGTTGCAACTCATAATAAAAAGAGAGCATAAAATAAGAAAATGATATTTCAATCCTTATTTAAAAGTCCAGTTGTAACACATAGTAAGAAGGTAACACAAAAATAATTCTCAATTGCAACCTAGTTGCAACTCCGCGAATAAGCCAGTTCCATGTCCAAATGCAACTCATAATAAGAAGGGACTTATCAAGAAAGCCAGTTGCAAGTTCGGTTGCAACTCACAGTAAGAAAATACCATGAACAATCCTCGGTTCCAACCATGTAGTTGCAACTCCCGAGAAAAGCCAGCTACAAGTACAATTGCAACTCATAGTAAGAAGGGATCGCAAACAATCCTCAGTTGCAACTCCCCCCCAAAAAATCCAGTTGCAACTCATAGTAAGAAGGTATAAAAAAGAAGAAGAAAATAACATTTCAATCCTAGGTTGAACCTTAGTTGCAACTATTGATAAAAGGTTAGTTGCGGTTCTAGTTACAATTCATAGTAAGAAGGGAACATGAAACTATCCTCAAATGCAACCCAAGTTCCAACTCCGTGGGAAAAAGCTAGTTGCAAGTATAGTTGTAACTCATACTAATAAGAACCACGAAACAAACCTCAGTTGTAACTTCCCGAGAAAGCTATTTGCAGTTCAATTGCAACTCACAGTATTAAGGGACCACAAAATATGAAAAATGACATTTCAATCCTCATTGCAACTCATAGCAAGAGGTGAAACAATCCTTAGTTCCACCCCTCTCCTATGATATCAGCATGGAGGAAAATGTAATCCTCCCCTATATTCAAGTCAACAACAACATAAATTATTGCCGCTATTGACAAAAATCAGTTGTAACTTATGATGCAAGTAACATAAATAAAATTATAACAGGTACATAGGGTGCTATGCATTTTGTTTGACGAGTGTGAAATTAATGCAACCAACAGAAAATCAGGCAGTCTAGGATGAACTTTTGATTAACAAAAAAAAATCAAGACTCTTAGATACAAGTAAAATAAAAAACACCGCAAAAAAAGTGACAACTCACAGAAAGCTTGTCTTCTCTCTTTAGTGTTACAAAAATCATGATACCACATAAAATTGCAACAATGAATCTGTATAACATTGGAAAGAAAATCATAAAAAAGTCAACGAGCATAAAAAACCTTTTCAAATACAACCCCACTGAGAAAAACCAGAGTCGAAGAAGCGTTCACCGAAGAAGAACCACGTCAACGGAAATCAGCGGGACTCTGACACCGAAAAAAGAACCTCTGCAGCTGTTGGCCGATCTGCACTGATCGTCGTCACTCCCGGACTCTCTAAATAAAGAAGTTAAAATGAGGGAGAAAAAAATAGGACAATGACCCACTAAACGGGACACATGAGACGATAAAAACACTCCACGACCCGCTCAACGGCCTACAATGACAAAAAAGGCCAAACTACACAACCCTTATGGGCCAAACAACTCAAACCTAGACGAAAACATAGAAATATAATTATCAGCAAAAAAGTACAATCATAGAAACAACTATGTAGAAAATTTAAAAAACACAACTATAAACTATTTTTGAACAGTCTACACGTGGTGACTGCTCAAACCGAAAACTTTACCACCCGATCGAACCACAACTACGCAGCAAGAAAAAACAAAAACTAAACCTAGGCGTAGAGACAAACAAAGGAAAAAAAAAAGATCGAGGTAGCTTATTACACGACCCAACAGCCAAAACTGCACACGTCAATTTTTTTTAATAAAAAATACACGAGGACAACGTGGGCAGCACAAAAACACACGGAAAGGTACATGTGCGAGTCATGGCAACGTACGGTGCACCTGCAGAGTAAATCAAAATTACCAATCTTAATGCAGATAAACAAATCAATCGGTGAACAACCTAGCTGTGACGTAACCTACTACGTCACAGCTAGCTGTGACATAGCAAAACTGTAGAAAAAAAGGAAACACAATATGGCACAAGCAACACCCTAGGACAAAAAGCAAAAACGTAATCAGGTCCTGGAGATCGTCTTGCTCCTTCTCCACTGCAACAACCACACGCTTCCGAGCATGACCAGCTGCGCCACTACTGAGAACATTGCCACTTGGAGTGGAGCAGCGCGAGCATGCCGTCTCGGAGCCAGAGAACCTCCATGTCGGCACCATGGTCGGGAGGAAGAAAACCCTGCGCCAGCAACATGACAAGTAGGGAGGGAGTGGATGCCCTACAACCATTGATTTCAGCTGACGAGCAGGGAGGGAGCGGATGCCCTACAACCATTAATTTCAGCGACTGGACAGTGCCTTGCCGCCTATGCATCGTCGAAGAAAAGATCCTAGATGGATGGAGTGGCTACCCTTCAGCTGTAGTAGTCAACAGCACGTCGAGATTTTGCTCCTGCAGTGCGCAACACCGGCGCCACCACACCTCCAACCTCTCGATCCATAGAGAGGCAAGTCGCAACTCTTCCTCGTTGCAACTCTTCCTCCTCTCGCCGCCAGGGCTGACTAGAGGGAGAGCCATCGCGAGACTCCACCGCAGCAGAAGGTCGCCCCGCTGAGTAGCAACAATAGAGGAAGTCAAGTTGTCCTGCTTCCTCTCCTCGCCACCATAGCAAGCCAGAGGATGCCCAACATCGCCTTCACTCTAGATTGGCAGAAGGAGATCTTATTTGAGGGAGCTGAGCCCCTCTCCTCCACCTTTCCCTCTGGCCAGAGGAGGAAGAAGATGCAACGGAGAAGCCCAAGCCGCCAGATCTGATCAAAACCTAGACGTGAGCTCCCGTCTATGGGCACGAGGCCCACTACCGACACAAGGCCAAGAACCCTAAGCCTACCACTCGATCTACAACCTAACACTACTCTGGTGTCCTCCCATAGCTAACTTCCACCGGCTACTCCGGCGAGAAGGGGATAGGAGCGACTCGACCGCTCTTGCACGACTCTCAAAGCAGCAGGAGAGAGAGAGAGAGAGATATAGAGAGAGAGAGAGAGAGAGAGAGAGAGGGGTATCGGTGCCATGTTGACAATATACTTACAAACCAATCAATGTAATTTTATACCTTCTACTCCCTCATTTCCAAATTAGAACGCATATTAGGTTTGATCAAAGTCAATATTTGTAAAGTTTGACCAACTGTATATACAAACATACTAACTTTCATAATTTTAAATGCATATAATATAATATAGTTCATGATGATTCTAATAACATTGAGTTGATGTCGTAGATGTCTATATTATTTAGTCAAAGTTTATTACGTTTGACTTTGGCCAAAACTAATACGCGTCGAAATCCACTCGCATTGAGCCCGTCTCTTCTCGCCCCCGTCTCGCTCGCCCCCCGCGCGGGCGACGAGGCGGGCCTATGCCTCCGCCGCCTCTAGCCCCCTCCCCTCCCCCTCCCCCTCCTGCCGCCGTCGGGGACTGCCGTCGGGCTAAGCCCTGGCGGTGCCGGCGACGGCGGAGCTCGTTTCTCCCGGCGACGGTGGTTGAGGCGCGGGCTCCTCTCCCGGCGGCGGCGCACCTTGGGGCCGTCGGGGGACAGCGGGGCGTGGCCATGGCGAGCCTGGCGCCTCCTCTGCAGCGGCGGCTGCCGCCAAGATCGGCGACGGGAGGTGTAGGGATCCAGGTAGCGGCGCCTCTAGGACTGGATCTGGGCTAGCTTGGGTCTGATCTGGGCCCGGCGGGCACCGGCCAGGGCCCTTCTTCACCTCGGGTGGGCACCTCCCCCTGGCTGCCATGCGGCCAGGGTATTGGATATGGGCCGGACGGGCCTAGATCTTGTACTCGTCTGACAATCTTGCGCGGAGCCCTGCAGGCGTCACGGAGGCGTTGCGCTTGCCAGGATCGTCCCTTTGTGCCCTTGCGGGTCCAGGTGAAGTTTCCCAGACCGACCATGGGCCGGTTCTTCCGGGTGAGCGTAGAGGTGGCGGAGCGGCTACTTGGCGGCAGGGACCGACGGTGGCGGTTGATCCCCTGGTGGATGGAGAAGTAGGGGCTAGTGTAAGGGTTGCTTTGGACAACGGTTCCCCTGCTGCAGTACGACGACGGGGCTTCACGGACCCTTGGGGGTTCGGCTGGGCCAGGAGGGCCTGGTTTGCCTCTGTGGCTGTATTCGGTCGGCTGCCGCCGTCTGGTGGTGGAGGTTGTTCCCTCCCGCGCGCCGTTGTTCCGGCAACCCCGACCGAAGTTCCTTTTCTCTATCTTACTGGCCCTGCTTCGGGTTTCACGGTGAGACAGCGATGGCGGCTGCAAGACCGTGGTGGCGTGCGTTGGCGGGCGGCGAGCATGGTGGAGCACTGTGAAGCGTCCGAGAGTGTGTTTTTTTGAGGGGTCGGGAGAAATCCCTGTCTTTGTGACACCGACGCGGTGACACCTGCGGGTGCCATCGTCCTTCCTGAAGGGCGTCAGGTGTACCTCTTCCCCACCTCTCGGAGCACACCGGGGGAAACCCTAGGACTAGTCCGGGCAGCAGCATCGTCATCGTCGTCCCCTCCTTGGAGGTGTTGCTTGGTGCACGGCGCTTCGGAGTGCTAGGCTTGTGGTAGTACTTAGCTGGGGGTGCAGCGGTCGTGGGTCGTCCTCGTTTTTGTCGAGTCTCTGTTGTCGGCTTTGTTTTCTCTTTTTGTTCTTCTTTTTGTGTTGTTTTTTCTTTGGGCGTTGTGCTGTCTGGCCCAGTAGCGGTCTCAAATGTGGTTGCTATATTTATATAGCTGGCGTATGTCTGTTTCGAGGAAAACTAATACGCGTCGTAATTTGAGAAGGAGTGAGTATAATAGTATGGTCCTCTTTCTCAGAATCTCTCTCAAGTGCCCCATTGAAGTTGCTGCCCTAAACCAACTGGTTTGCTTGCGATCCGGCCACGGTGCAAACTCGTCTCAGGTCCCCGCAAAATGCACAACTATTTTGACCGTTTTAGTCTGTTTGTTTGCGGGTAGGAGAGGACAGCCCACGGTCTGTCCGGTCAGCTGTTGGTCCATCGGGACTCGGAGTTGGGATCCACCGCGACGACGGTGTAGGTAGGATTTGGGCCTGGATCGCGGCGGCCACGCCTATTTAGCACCCCCAAATATCTCGTCACGTTTACGGCTCCACGATCGTGAGTACGTAATCCCCGCACGCAACCATCGCGCGGACTCGTAAGTCGTAACCCATCGCCATGGCGGCGCTGGCCTTCACGTCATCTGGGCTTTCTTCCCTCGCCGTCGCGGGCGCCGGCGCCGGCTTGCGCCTCGGCACGTCGCGCCGCTCGTTCCTGCGCATCCCCGCCGCCCACGCGCCGGCACCGGCACCGGCACCACTGGTGAGCATCTATGCACCGCGCCTGACCTGCTTAATTGATAGTAGACACGTACCCAGCAAGTAGCTAACCGCAGGCGCCGTGTGCCTTCGATCTCCGTTCGTAGCGCTGCATTCACAACCATGCCGACTTTGTCGCCCCCCTAAGCAAAGTGCACGTCCCGGCAGCGTCTGACGCGATGGAGGTGCACGTCCAGGCGGCGTCTGGCACAATGGCGGCGGATGACGTGAACGTGCACGGTCCGGCGGCTGCGGCGGTCAAGGACATGATCGCCGGCCTGTTCCGTCCCCTCCTGGACAACTTCCACCAGCTCCGCTCCCTCTCGACCGTCTTCGACACCGATGACTACCACATCGGCATGCCCTACGGTATATATTCCACACACACACACACACATACGCGTGCATTAGGTACTACTACTAGCTAGTACATGTTTCTTCTTGATCTTTACATACAATCTGTCGAGTCTTTTATCCAGGTGCGTTTGTAGCAAGCGTCGCGTGCTACCGGCTGTGGAAGATGGACCCTTCGACGTTCCTGGATGCTGTGCTCGGCTACGCCTTCTACAAGCTCAGCGTCGTGTCGTCGCAGGTCCGGAGGAAGGGCTTCTCGAACGACATCATCGCCCGGATCAAATTCGGTTAGTGTATATGTGTATATATCACCGATTTATCTAGCTCGACCATGTGTTTTGATTACTGATTTTTCATTTCAACAGGTTTTCTTCTCATTTGGGCTGTGAAGGATTTCCATAGAGCCATCCCACTAGCATACATCACGTATGTGCTACGCAACTCTTTAATTTAGACATGTCATAATTTATATATAGAAACCCTATTTAGCACCTAGGATGCACGATAGTTATTTTGCGGTCCATATTTTTTATGTTCTATTATTCAGAAATTTATGTTTTGTATACTAATAATTATGTTCATATTCATCAGAGACGCAGAAAATCGACAGGAAAAATACAATTTTCGAGTCATTATAGTGTAAAAAACATAGAAAATCCGTATTTTACATTGTATTTTTATATGACATGTAAAGAAAAAAATTACGAAATGAATATATAGTGCAAACTATAAAACTTAGCCGAGCATTTAGTAGTAGTTCGGCTGGGGAAGATTTTATGTTTCAATGCCTGTTTAAATCTCTAATGAAAGCTCAAAAAGATAGAAAAAATATGGATAAATAGTGAAATGCTCAAATATATGGGTTTACTATCTGCAGATTTGAGTTTTCTTATGCGATTCATTTCGTGAATGAAGATAATGATTATTGGATTAGGCTCGGGTGAATCAAGTGGCAGCAGTTCCCTGCCTACAACCTGGTGGGAGGTTTGGGAGCTGTTTTCACAGACAAAATGTCTGAAGGGATCAACCTGTCATTTTTTCGTGTAACTTGATTAAAAATATCTTAGATGTAGTATATGAACATACTCCAACTCATGAGGTATCATATATACTTTCTCATGGAGTACATCAGACGTGGGTGGTACTATACCCAAGTGTAACTATATATATTAATATTATATGTATGTACGTATTGTTCTACTGATGCCTCTTTTTTTTTTTGGCGAATTCTACTGCTGTATTTGATTACTAGTATAATACGTTAACATGGTTGTGTGACGCAGGTACACAGTTTGGTATCTCTACCTCACAACATTCGTGTTTGACATGGTCGGTTTGAAGAAAGACGCGAGAGGGGAATTTACTCGTATGCTGGAGAAAATGGAGACGCCGGCCGGCTACACCGACGGTCAAAGGTCGGGGCCATCGGCGTAGCAGCCTCTCCCGGCCAGCCGTCCAGCCAGGCCGTCGGCATAGGGAAGCCCGTTGGCGTAGATCAATGTGCCGAGGGTAGTCCTCGACGAAGCGCGGCCGTTGGCGTAGGAGAGAAGGTTGTGCCGATGGTGGTCCTAGGCGTACCTCCACCCCTCGGCGTAGTCCCAGTTCCGGCACGATGGCGATAACATCGTTAGGAAGCTCAGGTTGTGCCGACGGCCTGGCTCTTTGAGTGAAATTGGTTGTGTTGGAGATATGCCCTAGAGGCAATGATAAATGTGGTTATTATTATATCTTTGTGTTTATGATAAATGTTTACATTCATGCTATAATAGTATTAACAAGGAAACATTGATACTTGTGTGATTTGTAAACTTAATTTGAAGTCCCTAGTATAGCCTCTATACATCACTAGCTTGTTAGTTGATAAATGATTGTGGTTTCCCTTTCATGAACATTGAGATGTTATCAACAACAAGATCATATCGTTAGGAGAATGATATGGTGGGCATACTCCTATAGATAAGCATAGCATAAAGATCAAGTCATTTCAATAGTTTAATTGCTATATGCTTTCTGATACATAGTAACCTGTGGCATCCCGCAAAACCACTACTAGAAAATCGCGTTGTTTTTGTGCATTGCATCATCATGACCGCATGCTCATGTCATCATGCCACATTGCATTTGAGCATCGTCATCATCTTGCATTTGTTCGCATAAAACTATTTTCGGAAAAACCTAATTTGTTTTCTAAACGCCCCGTCTTTATTCAAACGCAAAACCCGGATCCCCGGATTATTTGGTTTTGTCTGCTATCGGTTTGCAAAAGCCTTGTTTTAAACAAATAAAATTTTAAATTATTTTAGTGGGGGCAGCCAAACCGGGCCGATCCGACCCAGTCGGCCACCCCCAGTACAAAATCGGTCCACCCCAAACCCCTTTTACACCCAGACCTAGTCTACCCACCCAGCCTCCACCTCACCCCGCCCAATAACCTGCCGCCACCTCATCACCTCCACTCCCCTATCCAACCCCAACCCGCCACCTGGCCACCCTCTCTCACCCCCACTCCCCACTCAACGCCACACGCACACGCATGCACCTGCCTCCCGACCAGACCCCCCTGGGCGCGCCTTCCCTTTTCCCACTCCCGCCCAACCTCCTGGTCAACCGACAGCCGGCCCCACCTCCCTGGCACCACCAGCCCCGCGCCCCACCGACGCGGCCCCGTCCCCCACCTCCCGCTCCTCTTCCCCCGCGCTCCCCGCTCGCCTTCCTTCCCCCTGGGCGCCCGCCTCCCCGCCGTCCAAGAGCCGCCCGCTCCCTCCGGACGCCGTCCTCCACTCCCCGTCATCTCCCTCTTCTCCGCCCCGACATCCTCCTCTCCACCCGAAGCCGGCCCCGCCTCGCCTCCGGCAGCGACCTCCCTCCCCCGCCGGCCTCGCGTCCCCGTCCGCCGCCAGGCCTCGCCGCCCAGCCCGCGGCCGCTTCGCCTCCTCGGCCTCGCGTCCCCGTCGCCCTCCGCGTCGCCGCGTCCCTCTCGCGCGCGTCGGCCCCGCCGTGCTGCACCCTCCCCTCTCCGGCGACCTCCCCTTCGCCGACCGCTCGTCCTCCGCTCCCCTCCGCCCGTCGCCACCTCCCCACCTCGCCTGACCCCAGCACGCCGGCCTTCTCCGCCCCTTCTTCTGCCCGGTCGCCTCCCCCTCGGCGCCGGCCGCGCCTCCCCGTCTCCGACTCGCTCGCCTCCGCCGCGCCCGACCCTCCGCTCGCCGGCCTTCCACCGCCTCGCCGCCGGTTCTCCTCCGAGCGCCGCCGCTCCCGAGAGGGACCCCCGACCTCGCCATCGCCCCCTGCTTGCCCCGCGTCGGCCCTGCCTCGAGACGTCGCCCCGTCTCCAACTTGGGCCGCCTCGCGAGGCTCTGCCGCTTCCCTGTCACCGTTCGCGTGCCCCGTGGTCGCCCCTTGTCCGTCTGCTCGCCCGCGTGTGAAGGCCTCGGTCGAGCCAGTGTGGATCCTGGTGCCCCTGCTCTGTTCTGCATGTAGGGATGTTGTCTGTTGTTGCTGCTGCTACCGACGACCAAGGCTCACCCTTCAACTCAAGAACACCTGGATGGAGTGTAGTGTGTTGGCGCACATCTTCTGGGTACAGTAGCTGTGTAACTGAGAGGCTCCTCGATCTGTTACCTAGAAGGCAAACGCCAAGCTCTTCCTCATGAACCCCAAGATCGGTGAACGCCAAGATCGCCTCACGGACGCCATGTCCTCCTTCAAGGACCCGATGGCCGAGACCCTGAAGACCGATCCAGAGCGCCAAGGCCTTCGCATGGAGTCGGCAAGATCATCCGAAAACGCCAAGATCTACTGCGCGGGCCCGACAAGATCGACACCAATCGGGGCGAATCCGATGCCCCGACGCCAGAACAAGTACTTCCTCCCGGAACTCCAAGAACTCCGCGTGAGACGTCAAGACCGACAACATGGCCCGACCACCGCGGATGCGACAAGATCTACTTCTGTTGTCCGAGACCGATCCCGTCGAACCCTGAGACCCGACCCCGAACCCATCGAACCCCAAGTTCGTCGATACCCCCCTAATGTGTGAACCCAAAACCCGAGACCTTATTTTATTAAATGATACATACTTGATGCATATTGAATTGTCATACTTGCGTGCATATTGTCATGTGGTTTGGGGGCCTTATGCCGATTCACCTAATAATTAAATATGGGGCCCATATCGGACAAATCTAGTCTTATATTGGCCTTATTTAAACTTGTGTAGCGAACCAGTGCTATCTTTTGCCATGTTAAAACCACATTTAATTTGCGGGGTAGATAAATAACTTGGACCATCTAATTAATTGTCGGGACCCCGGTTCCACTTAATATGACCTAATTGCATTGCACCTTCACCATGCCATGCATCATACATGCATCATGCCCGATCTTTTGCCGTAGTATTAAATATTGCATCCGATGTTTATTCTAGCGTTTTGCTTCTTCGCGGATAAGGCCGTTGAGTTGATGCGAGTGCCGACCCGATCTTCGGTTGAACCTTCGGCAATGTTTTCAGGCGAGCATCTCCCCCTTTTCTACCTATCTTACTTTTATAGTATTTATTCCTTCCTGTTGATCTATTGCTATCTGTGTTGCGATGCTCTAGATTTCGTACCGTGATATCCCTTGCAGCCTTATATTGCCTTGGATACATCCTATTACCTGTTGTTTGATAGATAGTTGGACTTGCGCGTCGTAGTCGCTTGCTCAAGTGCTGTTGCGTGTCGTCAAGTGCCACAGTTGTTGGTGTATTGCCGCATGTTTGATGTTGGAGTTGATCATGGCTTTACTTATCGTTCACTTTAACTCCTGTTTAACAACTAAAAATTGAAGTAAGTAAGCAGAGGCACAGGTGGGCAATAGATGTTATTTGGTTGTTAACCGTCCACTTGTGTCCCGTAGGACCCTGAGTACTTGATACCTGTTCCTTGATTTATCGCGCTATCCACATCCGGAAGGATTATGGGACCCCCCTGAGCCAGAGCATGATTCATTCTTATTTCTTGGGGCCACAAACTAGTTTGAGGTTTTATTTACTATCCTGTACTTATGCCATGCTACTACTGTATTTATGATTGTGCGAGGAGCACACTGTACTGTTTAGGATCGTGACACGTTTTCGCGGTGTCGACAAACCCAGTTTTGGGTTCCCAGTCGTTCACAGCCGTCCACCCAAACCTCGGGTCCTTCTCGGAGTCAGCTAACTTCGTTGCGGGTGTACTCCAAGGGGTGGCCCCCTGAAATAATTCTGAATCCTGTGATTGCTTTGTCGTGAAGGCCTCGTTGGGTTTTGATTTGGTTTTTCCGAGGTTGATCGAGCGTGTGTTGCTATTGGTGCACCCCGGCCGGGTAAAACTTTCTGAAAGCCGTGTCCGCGGATATGGACGACTTGGAGCACAGTATCTCGACCATAGACAACTATAACTAAAGTAGTGCTATAAATTTGACTATATAATGACTAGTAATCAGCTTCACTATAATGGAATGGCTAATAAAACTGCCCACAATTGCTTGTTTTGGGTTGTCGCTTGCGACCATTGTATCTGACTAGTAAGTATTGCAACTATCACGGAATGGCTCAATAAAAGTACCAACAACTACTGGGTTTTGGGGTTATCTCATGCTAATTGTACCTGGCTAGTAAGTGTTGCAACTACAACGGAATGGTTCTCTAAAAGTGCCCACTGCTTATTTTATCAGGATGACTATCTAAACCTGACTAGTAATTGCTGCAACGATAACTGCATAAATAAAACTGCCAACTGTGTGAGTTCCTCGGTTGACTTCCTCGTTTGGTCTCGAGGGGGAAATACCAGGATGGGATTGTTTGGTGTTAGATCCAGGTTGGATCCGAATAGGTCTTTCTTACCCCTCTCTAATAGCCGCCAGTTGTATCGAGTCTCTATAGGTTGTTCAGTGCATGCTGCCGCTGCCGCTTCAGTCCACCATACCTATGTAGGCAAGGACCGCCGAATTCTAGTCTCGCCGTGTACTGGCCTCAGTACTGACGCTCCTCTTTTTCCTTGGCCCTTTGTCGGCACCCCTTTTGTTTAAGCAGGTTTTGAGATCGACGTCGTTAGCAGGGTTACCCTTCCGGCTTGGCCTGGGCAGGGTTATGGACGCCATTGGTTATTCTTCAGGGCTCTTAGCCCCATTTGCATCTTGTCCGTAGCTGGACGCTATATCGTCTTCAAGGTGATTTGGATCTTTGTACCGTATATCTGTATTCTTGACTCATGGAGTCGTGTTGTATATATATCTGTTCTGTGGGTCCCATCGAGGACTGTTGTGTAATGTTATTACTTCGTTTTCCACCCGCACGAAAGTGCCTAGTGGGCACCTTTGAATCGTTTCTATGCGGGTTTGGCGGGTTTCGCTAAAACTTGCATAGGGCCGATTCTGAGGGTGTTACATAACCTAATTCCTTCGACCATGAGATCATGAATATCACCTTTACCGGATGGATGCTTTGATGACATCAAACACCACACCGTAACTGGGTGGCTATAAAGGTGGCATTGAGTGTTCGGAAAGTATTGGTTGAGACACATGGATCAAGAGTGGGATTTGTCCATCCATATGACGGATAGATATACTCTGGGCCCTCTCGGTGGAATGTCATCCAATTAGCTTGCAAGCATGTGACTGGATCACAAGGGATCACATATCACGGGAACAAGAAAAGAGTACTTATCGGTAACGAGGTTGAACTAGGTATGCAGAGATACAGACGATCATAACCTCGGATAAGTAAACTATCGTGAGACAAAGGGAAATTGGTATCGTATGTAAGTGGTTCATTCGATCGCAAAGTAATCGTAGAAATATGTGGGAGCCATATGAATTTCCAGATTCCTCTATTGGTTATTGTTCGGAGAAGTGTCTCGATCATGTCCGCATAATTCACGAACCGTAGGGAGACACACTTAAGGATTCGACGTTGTTTGAGTAGTTATGGTAGTATGAGAAAGAGACCGAATGTTGTTCGGAGTCTCGGATGGGATCCGGGATATCACGAGGTGATCCGGAATGGTCCGGAGAATAAGATTCATATAAGGAAAGTCCCGTTTCGGAGTTCGGGAATGATTCCGGTGTTTTCATCGGGAATGTTCTAGAAGGTTCCGGAATGTCCGGCACTCCGGAGGGGAAGGGGTACATGAGTGTGTCATTGCAAGTTGGAATGATTGCATCATGTACTAAGTGTATTCGCTGTCCAAAATAAAGGGTTTATTCAAATCCTAAATTGAAAAGTCAAACGGCTAGTTTGAAAGTCAAACGGCAAGTTTTGGAAAGTGGAAAAGAGGAGGGAGTGTGAAACCGAGTTGGGGAGGGAGTCCTCCTCCCCAAGCCGGCGCACCACCCAAGCCGAGTTGGGGAGGGACTCCCCTCCCTCCCCTTGGCCGCCGGCCCCTCCACCTATATAAGGAGGGGCAGGGCTCCCTCCTCTAGACACACAAGTCCCTCACCTCAAACCCTAGAAGCCGCAGCCCTCCATAGCCGCCGCCACCACCTAGGGTTTTGCCCTAGCCGCCGACTTGGGGTCCCCGGAACCCTAGCTGCCGGCTCTAGCCCCTCCTCCTTGGTGTGTCTAAACCCTAGATCACCGAGGATCTCTCTCATACTCCACCATACTCGCTCCGGCTTAAGGCGAAGCCCTGCGAGATCTCCCCTCTACTTCCGGTACCACGCCGTTGTGCTGCCGGAATCTCGAGAAGAGTGCTACAACCTCCGCTGCCTGTTGAAACAAGGGAGAGGAAGGTCTTCGTCGAGTACCGAACGTGTGATCGACTGCGGGAGCGCTGCCGGAACGCAGCGCCGGAAGGATCGTCTACGCGATCTTGACATCGGGAAGAGTACGACTACATCACCCACGAGAATCCGCTCTCGTTAAACACTTTCGAATCTTCGAGGGTAAGTTATTCCATCGACTCGTTGCTACAATCTAGTAGATAGATCTTGGCTTGTTTGTTTGTATGCGATAGAAAATTTTTGTTTTCCATTCTACGAAACCCTACAGGTTGGTATGTGCCGATGGCCTAGGCCTCCAGATTTTTTTTCCATTTAATTTTAGCCATAGCAATTTTTCCTTTTATCTCATTAATTTTTAAAAAATCATAACTAAATCATTCTACTTCATAAAAATACAAATAATATATCAAAATTTGCAGAAAAACAAGATCTATCCATCTACACTCAAATATTACACATTTGTAAATAAAAAGTAAGTGAAACATAAAACATTATATATAGTTTAAAACGGGAATAAGAAATTCAAAAACGATCCAAACAACGCGAAACCTTCGTGTGGTGTCGTATTATGTGACATAGTTAGAAAAAAAATATCAAACTTGGTATATTGATTATGTCTCAAAAAAACTTAACAAAATGACCTATCTCATTCGAGATTTCCTGGCTTTCGTTTTAAATGATAATTGTTATGGCTAGAATCAACGCATAGTTTGTAATAATGTGTCCATATTATATATACATGTTGTAAGAGAATTTCCTACCTAAGTGAGTTTGGTGTTTATAACAACACACATATCAGACTAATTATTTGCCAAGTGTACCACAGGTTTTATCTACAAACGTCTTGGCTCGTTCCTCCCAAAAAGGGGCCTCTGTTGACTGTGTATTTTGCCTCTGTGGTGTCCGGTAGTACCAGAAAAATCATCCGGTACTACCGCACAGGACCAATAGTACCGGAGTTTGCTACCTGGCCAGGCAGAGGGTTTTGGGCGAACTGCCCAAAACCTTCTGTCGCGTTAGGTACTAAAAGGCGGTAGTACTGCATTTTGATATCGGTCGTGGCAGAGGGTTTTGGTGAACTGTCCAAAACCTTCTGCCGCGTTAGGTACCGCATTTTAGTACCTAATTCGACAGAAGGTTTTGGCAAGTTGTCAAATGCCACTGCCCTCCCTGGTACCAAAATGCGGCACTACCGCATGTGTCCGGTAGTACCGTGCCCCAGGGCCGCTACTACCACTGTGCGGTAGCACCACATTCTGGTACTGTGGGAGTCTAGGGCTACTTTGCCTTAATGGCGCATCTCCGGTACCTGACCGGTAGTACCGGTGTTTTCCGGTACTACCGCTTGGAAATCCAAGGTGAAGGTGGTGGTGAGCATACCACGGTGACCATGGATGATCTCAATAACTTGGAAACAAGATTTAGCTCCACCATGGCCAACGAGATCAAACAATTGCACAAGTTACTTGAGCAACTTGTTAAAGATAAGGTTGGCTCATCATCCCCTTCTCCTCAAGAGGAACAACCACCTTTATCCAAAGATAATGCCCCGGCATCTCCCACGGATAAGGTGGTGGGGGATAATCAAGGCAACATTAACTCCTCCACAAAAAAGGTTGGTGAGAAGGGAGAGCACCATGACTCTCATGGATGGTACGCTCCCGACCCTCCAATTCCTCACCCTCATGCATACAATAGAGGTTACCCACCAAATCTTAAAGCATCTACTACTTTTGCTCAATGGCAATCTCTAATGAAAACTCATGTGCGCAGCTCTTGCATTGAACTATGTAACATCATTGAACAAGGAATCTATATTGGGGATCCAAGCAACTTGACAAGAAGAGAAGTTATCAATAGTCAACTCAATGCCACCGCCTTGCACATGATTCAACAAGGATTGGGTACAAAGGATTACCCACACATTGAGCACCTAAACACTGCCAAGGAAGCTTGGGATGCTCTCATATTGTTGTTTGTTGGGAATGAGAGCATGAGAAGGAACCGATATGATGCACTAAGAAATGAAGCTGAAGGCTTCTACATGAAAGAAGGTGAAGATCATGAACATGTACCATAGGATCAAGACCACCGCCACCTCTTTTAGGAATGTGGGTGCCTCACATGTGGATGATGCTTGGATAAAAAGGAAATATGTGAGTGCACTCATGCCCTTTGAGCCCATCGACTTGAAGAGCCTACAAGGAAGACACAACTACCACCTCATGACCTCCAATGAAGTTATGCAAGAGATGGCCTCTTTAAAGGTTGCCGCCAAGAATGCCAAAGATGCCCGTGCTCGTGCCCTTGGAATGAGCAATGTTGTCAACCTTTCATTGAAGGCCAAAGTTGTGGAACATGGGGATGAAGATGATAGTGATGAAGGCTTCTCCATGAGCCACCCCGATGATGTCAAGATTGCTCATGGTCAATATATGGCTTTCTATGCAAAGAACTTTTGGAAGAACCCCGACAAGGCCAAGATGGAAATGCAAAGAAGAAGCAATCCAAATGGAAGAAGAGAAAATGTAACTAAATTGAGAACTTGCTTCAATTGTGGTGATCGCTATCACTTTGTGGTGGGTTGCCCATATGAGAAGAGAGAAGATCATGGGGGCAAACTTGTGCCAAAGACAACTTCCAAAGCTCCTTACAAGAAAACCTTTGTCGAGAAGAATCCAATCAATAAGAAGAAGGGCGAAATTGTATTGATCACTCATGAAGAATACTCCTTCGACGATGAAGATGATGAAGATGAGGAAGAGGAAACATCAAGTAGTGTGGCTGCTCTAGTCATTACATATACTCCGACATTCTCACTCTTTGACTCTCCAAATGAAAATTCTCCCAACAAGAATGTCACTTGCCTTATGGCAAGAGGAACGGAGGTAGCCTCATCATCTCAATATACTCCCTTAGCCAATGATGAATATGATGATGAGATGTCTCTTGAAGTAAAAAGAGAATTAATTGCTTTTGATGAGTTTGTGACTAACTTACAAGGGGAGGCCAAGATACATTTTGGGAACGTCTTAGATCAACTTTCCCACACACAAGAGCTTCTTGATGTAAGATGTAAACTTGGGAGTGAAAACATGAGTGAGATAGAAGCCCTAAATAATACTCTAGAAGAAGAACAAGAGACAAGGATGTCTCTTGAACTAAAACTTGAAGGGCTTGATGAGGCCAATGACATAATTGCTAGTAGACTCATCAAAGAACGTGATCATGCTATTGCTAAATACAAAAGGGCTAAAAAGGACAAGATTGAGTTTGGTGTGGTTCATGAGAAACTTGTCGAGGACTTTAGTTTTCTTAACAAGGCTCACAAGGCTTTGGAAAGTGAACTCTTGTCACTCACAAAGTCCCATGAAACGCTTCAAACTCAATTGGCCAATCTTCCTTCACCTAGTAACTTCATTCCTTCTAGTAGTACAACTATTCTTGAAGAAAATGCTAGGTTGAAGGGGGAGCTAGCCAAGGCCACATTTCCACAAGGTAACAAGTCCATTGATGATCTTTTGAGTAAGCAAAGGCCTAGTGGTGAGAAAGGGGGCATTGGTTTTGTCTCCAAAGCCAAGAATAAGAACAACAAGAAGAAGGCCAAGCCCGCACAAGAGAAAAACAAGTCCATTGTGGATAGTAAGACCACAAGTGGTAAAACTAAGTCTCATGATGATTTTACGGGAAGTGCTAACCCTCACTATGTTCTAATGCGTGATTATTATGGTAATGTGTATGCTCAATATGTTGGCCCATATGATGGTTATATTGCTTGATCTATTTGGGTCCCCAAGATCCTTGTTTCTAACAAAAGAGGACCCATTGAAAAATGGGTACCTAAAAATTAGCTTGATATTTTGTAGACATATGCTTCCGGAGGGTCGAAATGGGTGCTTGATAGTGGTTGCACATGTCATATGACCGGAAGCTCTTCTATTGCCAAAGATTTAAGGCCAAATGATGATCAAATCTCCATGACCTATGCCGACAAGTCAAAGTATAAGGTAATGGGTTTTGGCAAGGTAGTGGTTGCCCACGATATTACACTTGTGGACGTCATGCTTGTTGAGACCCTTGGTTACAATTCACTTTCAGTCCGTGCTCTTGGAAAGATGGGCTTTGCCATCTTTATTGATGATGATATTGTGGTTCTCATGTGGAGCAAGTCTCTCAAGGTCGCTTTTGTTGGGTACGTCGAACATGACTTGTATGTGATGGACTTTTCGGGGCAAACCACTACAAGTGCGATGTGCCTATTCAGAAAGGCCGATGTGGGTTGGTTATGGCATCGCCGACTAGCCCATGTCAATATGAGAACTTTGCAAAGTCTCCACAAGGAGGGCCATATTGTTGGACTAAAAGAAAATGTTTCCTTTGCCAAAGATCGTGTTTGCAGGGCTTGCGTTCTAGGAAAGATGCATGATGCTCCCCACAAGCCAAAGAACCGCATCAAGTCAACAAAGATCTTGGAGCTCCTTCATGTGGATTTATTTGGTCCTCTATCTCATGCAAGTCTTGGTCGGAATAAATATTGTTTGGTGATTGTTGATGATTATTCAAGATACTCATGGGTTTATTTCTTCAAGTTGAAAAGTGAGACCCAAAAGACCTTCATCGGCTTCATCAACTTGGTTCAACGTCAATACAATGTTCCCGTGTTGATAATAATAAGCGACAACGGCACCGAGTTCAAGAACTACACCTTGAATGATTTCCTTAGTGATGAGGGGATAAAACACCAATACTCCGCTGCATATACCCCTCAAAAAAATGGTGTTGCCGAGAGGAAGAACCAAACCCTTATTGAGATAGCTAGGACCATGTTGGCGGAGTTTAAATCTCCACACAACTTTTGGGCCAAATCCATCTCCACCGCTAGCCATGCATCAAACCGGCTCTACCTCCACAAAGAAATCAACAAGACTCCATATGAAATACTTACCGGTAACAAGCCCAACATATCTTACTTTCGGGTGTTCGGCTGTAAGTGTTTCTATCTCATAAAAAGTGTTCATTTGTCCAAATTCGAGTCTAAAGCATTAGAGGGTATTTTTGTTGGCTATGGTCTCAAATCTCACACTTATAGAATCTATGATAAGATCTTCGGAGCCATCATAGAATCTTGTAGTGTGACCTTCGAAGAAGATGATAGTCCCCAAGGGGGGCGTGTTGGTGTTTGTGATGCAGATGATGAAATGCCTCATGATGCCATAGGAAGAATGGGTGTGGGATATATCCGCCCCATTGAGGAACCCCTTATGGAGGGTCAAGAAGAACTATGCTCTACTCAAGTGGAGCCCTCATCTTCACAACATCAACAAGCTCCATCCACCGAGGAGGGCAATGATCCAAGCCAAAGACAAGATGTGGATCCTCACCATGTTGATCAAGATGACAGCTCTAGTGAAGAGGACCTTGATTCATTCTCCAGGATGTCTAGTGGTGCCAAGTCAATTACTCAAGGAAGATCCATACAAAATGCCTTGAGACAAGCTCAAATCGATGCAAGAAGGGTGTCTGATCAAGACCAAGGTCAATCTGTTCCTCTTAATGAAGAGAATGATTCCGGTGATGATCAAGGTCAAGTTAATGGTCAAGACGAGGACCAAAATGATGAAGAGGGTCCTCCAAGAAACAACGAGGAGATCCACACTCGTCGTGAAGCTAGAAAGGATAAGATGTTGGAATTAAGAGACCACTCTCTACAAAATGTGGTTGGTGACCTAAGGAGAGGCATTTCCACAAGAGCAAAATTGAAGAGCTTTAGTGCACCAAGCACACATCTCCATGATTGAACCAAATAAAGTGTGAGAAACTCTTGAAGATTCGGATTGGTTAGAAGCAATGCACAAAGAGCTAAACAACTTCAAGAGAAACAAAGTATGGAAGTTAGTTGAGAAGCCAAAAGATTGTTGCAATGTTATAGGCACCAAGTGGATATTCAAGAACAAGCAAGATGAGCATGGAATTATAGTAAGGAACAAGGCAAGATTGGTTGCACAAGGGTTCTCTCAAATTGAAGGCATTGATTATGGAGAGACATATGCACCCATGGCTCGCCTTGAGTCCATTCGTATCCTTCTTGCTTATGCGGCATATCATAACTTTAAGTTGCAACAAATGGATGTAGAAAGTGCTTTTCTTAATGGTCCATTGAATGAGTTGGTGTATGTAAAGCAACCCCCAGGATTTGAGGATCCCAACTTCCCAAACCATGTCTACAAACTTGATAAGGCACTCTATGGGCTCAAACAAGCCCCACACACATGGTATGAGCACCTTAGAGACTTGTTGTTTGACCGTGGATTTGAGGTTGGGAAAATCGATCCCACTCTTTTTACTAAGAAGGTCAATGGGGAGCTTTTTGTATGCCAAATATATGTTGATGATATTATCTTTGGCTCATCTAACAAAACTTTTAATGATGAATTCTCAAAGCTTATGACTAGTAGGTTCCGTATGTCTGTGATGGGGGAGTTGAGAGTATTTCTTGGTTTTGAGATCAAGCAAGTTAGAGGAGGGACATTCTTCAACCAAGCCAAGTATACTCAAGATATGCTCAGGATATTCAATATGCAAGATTTAAATGGAGCTCCTACTCCCGTGGCTACAAAGACTCATCTAGAACAAAATCCAAATGGTAAAGATGTGGATCAAAAGGTATACCGGTCTATGATTCGTTCTTTGCTTTACCTTTGTGCATCTAGACCCGATATTGTGTTGAGTGTAGGTGTGTGTGCAAGATATCAAGCGGCTCCTAAAGAAAGCCATTTAATGGCGGTCAAGAGAATCTTTTGATATTTGTTTCATACCCCACATTATGGTCTTTGGTATCCTCGAGGGTCAACATTTGCTCTTTGTGGATACACGGATTCGGATTGGGCTGGAGATAAGGATGATAGAAAATCAACATCTGAGGCTTGCCAATTCCTTGGTAGGTCATTGGTATGTTAGTCTTCTAAGAAGAAAAATTGTATATCTCTCTCCATCGCCGAAGCCGAGTATGTGGAAGCTGCTAGTGCTTGCACCCAATTGCTATGGATGAGGCAAACTTTGAAGGAATACGGTGTTCTTTGTGACAAAGTGCCTCTTCTATGTGACAATGAAAGGGCCATCAAGATTGCCTACAACCCGGTGGATCACACAAGGACAAAGCATATTGAGATTCATCATCACTTCATTAGATACCATGTTGCTCGAGGAGATATTGATCTATTATATGTGTCAACCAAAGATCAACTTGCCCACATCTTCATGAAGCCACTTGATGAAGCAAGGTTTTGCTATTTGAGGAATGAACTAAATATTGTAGATTCAAGGAGCTTGACTTGATCACCTTGCATACTCACCTATGTCTTGACTCTTATTTGGTTTAGGTGCAGGCATGGATATAGGGGGAGTGTGGTTCTAATTGATTGGACTATCCCTCCCCTCATTATGCCCAAAGCAATCAAAATCATTCCTCTTAATATCATTTTGTGATATGTGAGCTTAAATGATGAGTTTCGGTAATGGACCCAAGATATATCTTCGTGGTGCCAAGCCGAGTATACTCAAATATGGTGGCCTAGGCCACCGCCCTCTCACATTCGAGAGGTTGGTTCTTACTCATGTTTGTCATTTTTGAGTTGTTTTAGTTCTTAAGATCATGCACTCTCATTTGGTTCTTCATACGTTTTCCCTATTTTTAGAGTGCACGTGTCCATATCGGTGTGAATCTCCCACCCTAGGCCTCCCTTATCCTTCTACAAACTTAATCTACTCTGCACAAGAACCTTCCCTTTTTACCTGGCTTCCTGTTCTGGTGGACAAGGTACTACCGCGAAAAGGGAGCGGTACTACCGCCCGGGGTCAGTCTCCAGGTCGACTCCTGGAAACTTCCCAGGTACTGTACTACCGGTCTTTTACGCGGAACTACCGGTAACCGGTACTACCGTGAAAACAAGCGGTACTACCGCTCAGGGGTCAGTTTGCAGATCGTTTTCTGGAAACTTCCCAGGTGCGGTACTACTGGTCGTTTTTGATGTACTACCGGCAAGCGGCACTACGTGTGTACGCGCGGTAGTACCGCCCAGCGGTACTACCATTCATACACCCGGTACTACCGTTCGGCATCCTGGTTAAGGGTGCAGACATGGGTGGGCACCTCTCAGTTCCCAATTGTTCCCCCATCTCCACTTCCAACCACCACCACCGCCGGAGCCTCGCCCTCTCCTCCTTTCTCCAGATCCACACCGGATCCGGCCTCCTCGTGGGCTCCTCCTCAATCTCCACTGCCATGGACACCGATACTACCGCCCTCTTCTTCTTCTCCCATGCTTTGTCCATTGAATCTAGGGTGACCTTGATTCATGGTCAAAACAGCTGTTTTTGGGGTTGTATCGTGTGCAATTTACCAAATATTACTCTTTGCCCGAAAAAATCCTCGTTGTTGAATAGTTTTGTTGCCCGTCCATGGATCGATTCGACCTGATCTGCTCTGTAGTCGCATGACCGGTAGTACCGGAAATTTTTTTCTGGTACTACCGCTGTTTGCGGTACTATCGCTTCTGAGATCCAGTACTACCGACCATTACTGACAGTAAAATTTTCTCCAAACTTGAATTTCGTCGTGCTTTCGTTTTGGGGTTCTTGTGCCCTTATCCCACTGCTATCTCCCTCATTATTTCACAGGTGCAGGGGGTTCCCGGTGTTCACGCAAACGGTCCAAAGCTCATCATGAAATCGAGGACTATGAGTTAGAATCCGAGTCCAAGTCAGAGACAGAGGAAGAGATCATGCCTCAACCTAGCCACCGTCTGAAGCTGAAAACCACTCGGGGCCGGCGTGGAGGGGGAGTTAAGCAAAGTGTTGTCCATGGTAATTCTCCTCCTCCTCCCCCCTCGAGTCATCCAAGAGTCAGAGTTCTGGGCCATCTGGGCCAAGGTTGTTGTATGATTTGTCTGAAGTTGAGTTTCATGCCTTGCGGTCCGTCAATACATATGTCTCTTTTCACTCTCATGCTAGGGAAAATAGTCTATTTTACGCAGACTTCCAAGAGCGTGTATACTTTGAGGTACTCATGAAGGATGAGAAACTAGTGGTCCCACAGAAGTGGATTGAGATGAATCATGTGAAGAAGGACTTGAAATACTTCGGTGAAGCTCTTGAGATTTGCACAAACATTGGCTTGCTTCCCATTATGTAGTTCCGGCTTGACTATGACCCCATGCTCATTACTCAGTTTTATGCCACCGTTTACTTTTCCAAGAACCAGGCTCGGACTATCACCTGGATGACAGAGGGTGTTGTGAAGCAAGCAACTTTGGCTGAATTTGCGGTAATTCTTGGGTATGAGGACCGTGGCAAGGACACTCCTGTTGGCTACCGCTGTCACAACAATGATCGTCCCATAAAGAAGGATGTTCTTACTCCACTATACATCCAGGGGCACGGTGTTGCTGGGAAGATCAAGGGGCTTCTCCCCACATATGACATCTTGCACCGAATATTCCGTGAGACCATTGCACCCGAGCTGGCAATGTTGATGAGATGCATGGGTTTATGGTGGACCTTATGATCACCAATCACCACCACCGTGATTCCGACCAACCTCTTTATGTGATGGACATTATTTGTAATGAGATGGTTTGTGATACCTACACTCGGAGGGTCCCTCCTTTTGCTCCTTAAATAATGGCTCTCATTCTTAGCAAGTGCCCATCGATTGCCCGTGACATTTCTTCTCAATGCCTTGTTACTCACCGACACAAGAATCTGTTGATCAAGACCCATCCGAAACCTCGCAATGCGGATGGCCAACTAGTTGATGAGGATGGGAACCCACTTGAGGAGGGTCCGGTGATGATGCCCAGGATGCTAATTTTGTGGTCTTACACCGCAAGCATGTCCAACCATCATGGGCAAACAGGATTGAGGCTAAGCTCAAGAAGGTATTTTGCTTCCAAGTTGACAATCAGAAGCGCATGTATGAGGCTCATGTTTATGCCAAGAAAGCATGTGCTCGCCAGAAGGAATTGATGGAGGCTCAAGGGTTGACCGTCTCCAAGGGCTCCGAGAACAACATCACTCCTGAAGACCAATGGATCTCCAAGCACAGCCACTGGGATGATGATGCCACCTCCTCTTTCCGTGCCCGCCAACTCATGATGATGCCTCGGATGATGATGATGCGTGATAACCGGGATGTTAGTGTTGCTCTTGTCCCTTTTTTGCGTCTTGATGCCAAAGGGGAGAAGTTGCACATTAGGCTTGCGGGATTTGCATGGGAAGTCACAAGCTCGTTCTTGCCTTTGATTTTTACTCGCTTGTGAACTTTATTTGCTTGCCTCTTATTATGTGAGAATCTTATGAACTAACTATTTGTGCTATGTATGTTGAGACTAAGTGGTTATCTTATGGATCCATCATTTGTGTGGTATGATTATTCTCATATGGATCCATCTTATGTGATGTGTGATGATGTTATCAATTCTTTATCAATATGTTTCTCATCACACTTTATCGTGCAAAGGTATGTGCTCTAAGTGCGACTATACTCTCCCAGGTAGTTTGTAAAATAGAGGAGGGGCTTGTTTCTACTTATATAGGGGGAGCCCCATCTCTATTTTTCAAAACCGTGTTTGTCATCACAATATTATCATGCAAAATGTGTGTTGTAATCAAACACCAAAAAGGGGGAGATTGAAAGAGCATTTCCTATCCTAAGTGATTTTGGTGTTTATAACAACACACATATCGGACTAATTATTTGTCAAGTGTACCACAAGTTTTATCTAGAAACGTCTTGGCTCGTTCCTCCCAAAAAGGGGCCTCTGCTGATTGTGCATTTTGCCTCTGTGGTGTCCGGTAGTACCGGAAAAATCATCCGGTACTACCGCACAGGACCGGCAGTACCGGAGTTTGCTACCTGGCTAGGCAGAGGGTTTGGGCGAACTGCCCAAAACCTTCTGCCGTGTTAGGTACTAAAAGGCGGTAGTACTGCATTTTGATACCGTTCGTGGCAGAGGGTTTGGGCGAACTGCCCAAAACCTTCCGTACCGCATTTTAGTACCTAACTCGACAGAAGGTTTTGGCAAGTTGCCAAGTGCCACTGCCCTCCCCGGTACCAAAATGCGGCACTACCGCATGTGTTCGGTAGTACCGTGCCCCAGGGCCGGTACTACCGTTGTGCGGTAGCACCACATTCTGGTACCATGGGAGTCTAGGGCTACTTTGCCTTAATGGCGCATCTCCGGTACCTGACCAGTAGTACCGGTGTTTTCCGGTACTACTGCTTGGAAATCCGGTACTACCGCTGCAATAAATGCTCAACGGTCAGATCTGCTCAGAGGACTATAAATGCACCATCCAGCTACCTTGGAAAAGTTGCTCGCCTCACTCAAGAACACCACCTCCATTTGAGCCACCAAATCGCCAAGATCTCTTCACTCAACCATCCAAAGTCATTGATCTTTGGAGAATCGAAGGAGGATCCCTTGATCTATTACTTCACCAAGAGAGATCTTCATTTCCCCCTCATTCACTTGAGGGCCCCCTTGCTCTAGTGTTTCTTTGGATACCCTAGTTCTAGATTTGGTTCTTACAAGCTTGTCTTTGATTGTTTTGACAGCTTGCGTGTATTTGGGAGCCTCCAATTAAGTTGTGGATGTGTGCCCCAAACTTTTTGTAAAGGTGCCGGCTTCCACCTCAAAGGTTGCTGATATAGTGGAAGGTGGATCGATCCCGTTGGGTGAGATTCATCGAAGAACAAGGGAGGCCTCTCGTGGCGTTGGTGGTTTGAAACCACCCCCTCTCCAAACATAGACGTACTTCCCCTTAAAAGGAAGGAACTACGGGAAACAAATCCTTGTGTCTCCGCGTCCACCACTTTGGTTACTTCTATCCTTTACCGCATTTTACTTACTTCTTCTTGCTTAGTGTTGTGCTAGCTTATGCTTGTTTGACATATATGTAAATTCACCTTAGTTGCATAATCTAGAGAATTTACCTTTCTTGTCAAACCCTAATTTGAAAAAGAAGAAAATTTGAAGTAGCACCTATTCACCCCCCCCCCCTCTAGGTGCCCATACGATCCTTTCACATGTGCATCATGGTATGGCGAATAATGTTACAGTAGGAAGTTTTCCTTTTCGTCGCACCAAAAAGGCATTTTCTGAGTGCGAAAAACAGACGGTTTTGTGAATCAACCACCAAATGGCTAATTCAAAATGCTACCACCATATTTTTCAAAAATAGTAGACCATCACGGTTTGATCAGAATGCTCTGGCGTGACAACTTCATGATCCGGAATTCACAATTTGCAAGTTTATAACCAAAACCCGCATCCTCGACAGCTTCATAGACCAAACTAGGGTTTTTATCAACCTAAAACATCTTATATTTGTAAATAGAAAAAGTAAATGTTGGAAGTCCGCTCTTGTAAGCTGCCAAACTGAGAGAGGTAATCCAATGTAGTTGAGGGGGAAGCTAGCTCTCTCCACTGGGAGGCCTCCAAGGATCTCGTCAAGGTTTATATGACAATACCTGACTGGCATGATGGAGCTCCTTAGGAAATTGGTGCAAACACCGATAACCTCCCTGAAGCCTTGAAGGATGGATGCGAGGTTTTGAATGTATTCCTTAAAAGGGGTATGTGGCAGCGTTCACATGGGGGAGGTGTGGCGCTGGTTGTGGGCTTGGTGTGGCACGTCCGTCTTTGCCAGGGCCTGAGGTTCTCCAGCGGCCGACGAGGGGATGGAGGCTTGCCACCGCCGCCGCTGGGGGAGTGGCTGTGGCCTAGGCACACCGATCTCCTGTGGATGTTGCCCTCTCCTCCTCTGTTGGTGCTGCACAGAAACGACAGGCGATGTGGGGGCTTTCTCGTCTGCTGAATAAAGGCGGCGGTCCTAGGATTCATATCACACGAAGACGAGGATCTACTTGTTGCTTGCCCTATCTGATCTGGTCGGAGTGGGAAGTTTCGGAAGGCTTTGCCGTCAAACTTTCATGGGCGAATAATGCGTGGAGGTTGCCGGATTGGAGAGATTCGGTCGTGCGCACCCATGTTTTACTCTGACCTTTTGGGTTCAGAGGAAGCGCTTCGAAGCTCTGTTGGTTGTTAATATCTTGGGGCATGTTTCTCGTTCCATGGTGCTGATGGAGATTGTCATGGAGACCAAGATCTGAGGACTGACAATGGTAGTTCAAGTCTGGGTGGTGATGAGGAATTGGCTTGGTGACTCGTGACTTGGAAAAGTGGCATGCAAGTGGGGGCTACTGCACAGGAGAGGTTCACAGTCCTACCTTTCAGGGTGAAAACCGAGGGCCTGGCCTTAATTGGTTGTGCCTCGCAATGGCCTTGTTGAAGGTATTGTTTTGAGAGCGTGAACTTTCTTTAGGATGAAAACCTAAGATCTATGATCGAGCGATGACTGTATTTGTACACTGTTTCCTTCTAGGAGGCGTCGCTTTTGGAGAAACTAAACTTCTGGTGATGTCTTGGTGTTGGTAGTACTGCTGTTTAACGAATGAGTCACTGTAGCGGGACTTTTCTTTTTTGTAGGTTTTTTTTCTTTTTTTGGCTGTGTGCATCTGTATGACCGCTAGGGCAATGCGTTGTTGCAGAGGCTTGGTGTAATTGGTATCTTATGATATTAATATATGCTCCTTTCCAAAGAAAAATCTCCCTGAAGCCTTGAAGGATGGAAGCGAGGTTTTGAATGTATTTCTTAAAAGGGGTCACAAAACGGATCCATGATCTGCATATAGTGATGTCCTCAAAACAGGCCGTCGCCTGCGGATCTTGTGGAGTAATCCGTGAGAAGTTGCATTTTCAAGGATTTGAATGAGGGGATCTATTCCGAGGACAAAGAGGAGCGGTGATAGTGGGTCGCCTTGGTGTAGACCACGACCATGCTTGATGGGAGCCCGACCACACCATTTAGGAGGATACGAGAAGATGAGTGATACGTCCGAAATGTATCTATAATTTTTGATGATCCATGCTTGTTTTATATCATTTGTCTTATGTTTTGTCTACACTTTGAGGTATTTTTATAGAATTTCTGGTACTAACCTATTAACAAGATGCCATAGTGCCAGTTGCCTGTTTTCTTATTTTTTTGTTCCAGAAAGGTAGAAAATCAATATTCTCGGAATTGGACGGGACAAAAGCCAAACTCATTATTTTCCCGGAGTAACACGGAACCACGAAGCATAGGTGGAGGAGGACACCAGGGTGGCCGCACCCCCCAGGCGCGGGCAAGCCCTGGTGGCGCCTACAGGGGCGTGGGCCCCCTGTCCCTCCATCGACCTTGCCTCCTTCGCCTATAAAAAGCCCCCGGGGAGAAAACCCTAAATCATCCATCATACTTCCAGAAAAAATCACCGTTGCTGGGACGGGGAAGTGCCCCAAAGCCATTTCCATCGATCTCCACCACCATCTTCATCACCGTTGCTGATTCCCATGATGAGGAGGGAGTAGTTCTTCCTCGAGGCTAAGGGCTCTACCGGTAGCTATGTGTTCATCTCTCTCTATGCATGATCTTGTTGTGGTCATGAGATTTGTAATCAAGTAGATCTACCTTGCTACTCAAGTGCTTCAGTAGATCTCCGGATCTCCCCATGTGTGTGAAAGTGACATCGTGCACGCCATGGTGGCACTTAGGCTAGAGCCTACATAAATACTCGTCGTGCTTTAATAGATCTATGCTTTTCCCCACATGTGTGAAAGTGACAGCGTGCATGCTGTGTGTGGCACTTAAGCTAGACTACATATATATATTTGTTATGAGTTATATTTGGAGTTGGATGTCTCTATGAAATTGTGGTGTTTGTTGGAACCATCTAGCGCTCAAGGTGACAGTGTGAGGTTATCTAGATGGGGAAGGCGGACTTTGAGGTGTGTTGTTATAGCCCTACCATAGATTAGAGTGTCCAACCAGAGAGTAGTTAAGAGTAGTATCATGAAGAGAGGATATTTATATGACAGAGGGTTCACTAGTGAAAGTATGATCCCTAGGCCTTGTTTCTAAACATTGAAACACCGTTTGCATCTAGATTTGTTGCATGTTTGCTTGCTTCCATCTTTATTTCAGTTTGCCTTTAGTCTCTCCCACGTCTACAATAAGTCAGAAGCTCTTTTCTGGCACCGTTACCACTTGTATTTGACTATCTCTTCGCCGAACTAGTGCACCTATACACCTCTCAAGTGTATTGGGTGTGTTGGGGACACAAGAGACTTCTTGTATATTGATTGCAGGGTTGCTTGAGAGGGATACCTTTGACCAATTCCTCCCTGAGTTAGATAAACCTTGGGTAATCCACTTAAGGGAAACTTGTTGCTGTTCTACAAACCTCTGCACTTGGAGGCCCAACAACTGTCTACAAGAATAGAAGTGCGTAGACATCAATGAGGTGGCGAGTAAAGCGGCAATCCAATTACGATATCTACTAGGGAATCCTTTCTTGTGAAGGAGGTAAAAATATACTTCCAATGGAGCGAGTCGAAAGCCTTAAAGATATCTATCTCAAAAAGAATGATCGAGGACTTATTTTTATGAAGCCTCTTAGCAAGATTCTTTACATATAAGAACTTGCCGTGTGTGATTTTTTTATGAAGACGCTTTGAGCGTTAGAAACTGTAGGGTTCGCAGCATAGAAAACAAAAAAAATCCTACGATGTGAACTATGTACCAAGATCTATCTACTAGATACAAACAACGGGCAGATGTATATCCGTAGAGAACATACCCTTGAAGACCGACAAATCTTAATGAGTTCGACTCGTGGTTGATGTATACGATCTCTTGCCGATCTCAAGATCGAGAGGAAGTCCTAGCGCCGCAAATCAGCAGCGCATCCGTGCTCGCGCACACGTTCGAGGCACCGAGCAACCTCCGCCTCCTCGCTCCAGCGATGCAGCGGAAGCACAACTCTTTCTTGCCGAATAGCCACCGGGAACATGTATCTCGCTAGTCTGATACCATGGGGGATAAATTCTAGAGGGGGAGAGAGATCCTTTACGAGGAGGTGTGAGTGATAAGTGAGGAGAGGGTGCCTTTTATAGGAGGAGGGGGAACCCCAAGGGGGTGGACGGCGCATGGGGCTGCCCCCTTACCCTCCCCTCTTCATGTGGGTGGACACTCCACTCACAAAAATCCATTCAAATCCCTCCACTCAAAATCCCACTCAAACTTGCCATTAAATTTCCACCAAATTTAATGCAAACTCTCATTAAATAAAAGTCTTTTATTTTATTCAGAATTTCGTCAATTACTTTAATGACAAACATTCACAAATAACCCCTTGCTAAAATTCTATTTCACATGCATAACCACTTTATGCAATTTCACCCGAAAACCTGTTTCGGTATCCAGTGAAATAAATTCATGCGCTTGTTTATTCTTTCGGCATGAAACTTTTGCTCCCATTGGATGTCGGTGTCTCTTAAGTGTGTCACCCTACGGTTCGTGAATAATGCGGACATGATCGAGATCCCTCTCGGATCAATAATCAGAAGCGGGATCTGGAGACCCATACCGACTCCCACACATTCAACGATGACTTTCTTGTGATCGTCGGAACCTTTTACGCTAGTATCTTAATCCCTTTATTTCGTGATATATTACATGTCCGAGATTCGATCATCGGTATCTCCATACCTAGTTTGATCTCGTTACTTACATGCACTCTTTTCTCGTTCCCGTGATATAACATTCTAGTGGTCAAATCACTTGCTTGCAAGCTAACCAATGTGATATCACCGAGAGGGCCCAGAGTATATCTATCTGTCATCGGGATGAACAAATTCCACTCTCGATCCATGGGCCTCAACATAACACTTTATTAGTCCTGAACCCATCTTTATAATCACCCTGTTACGGTGTGACGTTTGATGTTATCAAGAAACTCTTCCGGTGTTAGTGATTGACATGATCTCATGGTCTAAGGATTAGGATCACTTCGTAAGTTTTTATAGCAATATAAACTCAGTGACTTTGATCATAATGCTATACTTCGGATGAATGTTCATCACACCATTACACTAATGTTGTGATCCCGTTATTAACAACATCCAATGTCTATAATCAGGAAACCTTGATCATCTTGTTAATCAACGAGCTATTTTATGAGAGAGGCATAACTAGGAACTTTCTGTTTGTTTATTAAACACACATGTATTAACGTTTCCGTATTAATACAATTATAGCATGCAAAATAAACATCTATCATATACTTGGAATACACATAATAAACACTTTATTATTTCCTCTCAGGGCATATTCCCTTCAACAAGGTCACTCATATGCGGCTCAAGCCTTAGATATATCTTGGCTAGAATATTTGCAATTCCATGAATGATACTAATGGATCCCTTCCGCTTTTTTGGCAAGAGAGTAATGTTTCCAGAGTTTAGAGAATTTCCACTCGAGGCCCTAAAGCCCCCCGAAAGGAATATGGGGGATGTCGGATTTCAAAATCGCGCCTAGCCCGCCCTCCAAACTTTTTTGTGTCGACGCGACCCGTTTTGCCATCTGGCGGCCCTAGGCCAAACCCAACCCACAAGAATGCTAGCGGGGGCACCAGATGAAGCTGAAAATGACGCTGGCCAGCCCTGTCAGTCAGAAAGACGGTTCGTCTCTCGAGCCTCGTCCCGTCATTGACCACACATTCTTCTGACATGCCCTTCCTGCCTTTTCCACCGCTACTCGCCCTTTTCTCGCTATATGTAGGCGCGACCATCGCCATTGCGGATATACATCTACACCATGCTGACACCCGCCATTCGTTGCACAACCCGCCCGCAATCTCTATTGTCGAAACTGTAGCCGAATCCCTGCCGCCGATGGATACTAGAAGATGTGGCCTCCGTCAACATCTATGGGCGGCGGTGCATGCACGTCCAGGAAGCGCAAGAGCTTGGGACGCCCAGTACCCAGTCCCTCTAGACACTAGGTTGCCAAGGGGATGGGTGCTTAGTGTTGGCGGCCTGCCGGTACCTCCGGTGCCGGTCGGCGCGGCCCTATCCGCTGCTATCTTCGCCTACTTATGGTCCGGCTTCACGACGGAGGAAAGGGACGACCCCCAATGGCAACCCGACAACCACCATGGGTGGATGATCTTCTTCGAACAGTAGCGTGTGGGACGCATTACGCCTACGACGACGCATGCCCACGCTGCAGGAAAACAATTTCTATGGCCGGCGACGATGGTGGAGCGCACCAGGGCACACGCTTGACTGGGTGCTCGACCCATCCGCGTCTGTATTAAAGGCTTGCGCTCGACGCCGGAATCGACCTCCTCCTTGCCCACCTAGTCATGGCCCCCAGTAGTTCCGTTTTATCCTCTTATTTGTTAAAATATGTGAAACTTGTTTCAACTATCTGTAAAATCGATGTTAATTTTGTATTTGGCAAATATTTGGAATGTTTGAAGCCTCTCCAAATCTGTGATCTATACGGTGGCCCCAATACGGACGAAAAAAACGCCCCCGCCAGACGTCGTATTGGAGGACGAGTGGAGATGCTCTTAGAAGGGCGAAACCATAAAAGTGGACAGAACAAACGCCCAAAAATGGACGAAACAGAAAAAAATTAGACCCCCCGAGAAAACACCCCTACGGAACCAGAAAAACTCAGGTTTCTAGCCCGACCTGGACACGAACCATATCCTCAGTTTTCGTTGGCGGGAGGGAATTTTCAGCTCATTCCCCTCCCTTCCGCTTGCACAGCCGCCACCCACCATCATAGATTTAGGACCCCCCTCCCCGCTCGATTTTTCGCGCGCAAAAGCCCACCGAAACCCGCCGACCCTGTTCCCAAGCCGCTGTGGGTCGGAAAACTCCTGCCGACGCAGATCCGGTCGTCCCCATCGCCGCCGTCGTCCCGCCGCCCGTCAAAGGTAAAATCTACCGCCGCTCGAGTTCGAGCTCGTAGATCTCCTCTTCGCAAGCTCCAAATATCGTCTGTGATTTGTAGATGGACTTGGACCCTTGCGAGCAATTTTCGTTGGACGACTCGTCCTCCTCCGACGACTCGGATGTGGAGACGTTGCTCGATAACCACCGTCAACACATGATGGTGGTCGTTATCGCCCTCAAGGAGGAGGACGACGACAGGAGGAAGAGGCGGCGAGGCTCCACGGTCGGTCGCCTTTGCATCCCTCGCAACAGTAAGTTGGGCAACGACATGCTCATGCAAGATTATTTCGCTGAGGTACCCACATACCCGCCTCACCTCTTTTGTAGACTCTATCGAATGCACCCTCGTTGTTCGTGAAGATAGTGAAAGCTTGTGAGGCTAAGACGGTGGTACTTCAAGCATCGAAGAAATGTCGCGGGGCTGCTTGGATTCATCCCGTACCAAAAAATCTCTGCGGCCATGAGAGTGATCGCATATGGGATCCCGGCCGATTATGCCAATGAGTATCCTCACATGGCGAAGATACGACTATGGAGAGTGTTCATAGATTTGCCAAGGCGATTATTCGCATTTTTGGCTTGGTGTATCTGCATGCACCGAACGAGCAGGACACAATTAGGTTGATGGCGGTGAATGAGAGAAGAGGATGGCCAGGCATGCTAGGAAGCATATATTGTATGCATTGGACTTGGAAAAACTTTCTGAAGGCATGGCACGGGCAATATTGTGGCAAAAGCCAATATGCAACAATTGTGCTAGAAGTCGTTGCATCCGAGGACTTGTGGATTTGGCATTGTTTCTTTAGTTTGCCTGGCACCCTCAATGATATCAATGTGCTCCATAGATCTCCTCTATTTGCAAAGCTAGCTAGTGGTGAAGAACTCGCTTGCAACTACACTGTCAATGGTTATAATTATGACAAGGGGTATTATCAAGCTGGCGGTATTTATCCTCGTTGGACTACATTTGTCAAGATCATCTTGAATCCTCAAAATAGGAAAGAGATTGAATTTGCAAAGGCTCAAGAGAGTTCCCAAAAGAACATTGAGAGAGCCTTTGGTGTTCTGCATGCTCCATTTGCAGTTGTGCGAGGTCCAGCTCGTTTCTGGGACAAGAAAACTCTCAATGATATAATGACACGGTGTGTCATTTTTCACAACATATTGTTGAGAATGAGAGGGGTATAGACTTGGACATCTTCTATGACAATATTGGCAGCCATGTGAAGCCAGCTAGAAACCCAAATGCCATGCAAGCCTTCCTTCAAACCTACCGAGACATTGAGAACATGACCACCCACGACCAGCTGCATCATGACCTCATTGAGCACCACTGGCAGCTATTTGGGAGGAACTAGGATGCCACATTTTATCATTCATGTGTGTGAAATATTATTTGCATTCGAAACTATTCATTTGATTTGGTCATTTGTTGTAATTGGATTATTCTTTATTCGATTTTTTTTGGACAACTGTTGTAATTGGATAATCGTTGTAATGTATACAATTAATAATTTCGGGATTTTACTTTCTGTTGGTATCATATTTCTGTTTGAAAATGCGTGATATATGGTGAAATTGATAGAAAATAGTTCAATTTACGGGTTCGATCCTTGTTGTGGCGGAATAGACCCCGTATGCGCGAAACTGAAAAAATATTCTCTTTCACTACTGAAAACAGGCCTTCGGTTCGATCAGAGCAACGTCACCAGTCCCGGCCCATCACGAACCGCGACTAGTGCTAGCACTAGTCCTGGTCCGTGAGGCCTCCAACGGCTAGAAATGGCTATAAGCACTAGTTCCGGGCCAGACCAGAGCATTAGTCCCGGTCCATAATACAGCCCGGGACTAATAAGCTGGAGCGGGGCAACAACTCTTTTCGGGGACTATTAGTCCCGGGTCGTATCACGGCCCGGGACTAATTGTCATTCACTATATATACAGCTCCCTGGCCAGCTGCCCTAAAGCATATGGTGGCCATTTTTCTCAAAGAAGCAAGAGAGTTCATGCCATTTTTTTCTCAAGATTTGTCAAGATTTAGTTTGCAACACCTAAATCCAAAGCTTTAAAAGGTTATAACTTCATTCTTTCATCTCTTATTGCTACTTTAGCTCTATAATGCTCTAGAAGTATAGAGATATGGATCAAATGCATGCATGCTCTAGAAGTAGCTAGAAGGATTTTGATATATATGTGTAACAAATTTTGATTAGGCACATAGTTACTGAAAATTTAAATGTGTAATTTTAGAGTTTCAGAGCTTAGAATGGAATGAGGTTTTCACTGATAGAACAATAATAAAAAAACTCCACATTTATCATGTTGACTGTTTTCTCCAATTCACAAATTGGTGCATGTAAATTTTTCAAAATTCAAAATTAATGCTCTAGAAGCTCTCAATATAACTTGTAATAATTTTATCATGTTGTGTAATGGTTTTTGATATACTTTTACTATAATGCAGATGGTCCGGGAATGGATGTACGGTACTGACCGACGCTCTGGCGAGTTCATTAATGGCGTGCATGAATTCATCTGTGTTGCTGATGCAAACAAGCACAATGGTTTTGTATTCTGTCCATGTAATGGATGTAGGAATCAGAAGGATTACTCTGACTCAAAAACCCTTCACAGCCACCTGTTGAAGTCCGGCTTCATGCCCAGTTATAATTGTTGGACCAAGCACGAAGAGAGAGGGGTTATAATGGAAGACAATAAAGAAGAGGAGGAGGATGACAACTATCATGGTTTCCCTGAGTACGGAGATACTTCCATGGGGGATGCTGAAGGGGAGGATGAAGAAGAGACACATGATGAACCCGCTGATGATCTTGGTCGGGCCATTGCCGATGCACGAAGAGATTGTCAAACTGAAAAGGATAGGGAGAAGTTCAATCACATGCTAGAGGATCACAAAAAGTTGTTGTACCCAAATTGCGAAAATGGTCTGAAAAAGCTGGGCAACACACTGGAATTGCTGCGATGGAAGGCTGAGTGTGCTATACCTGACTCCTCATTTGAAAAGTTGCTGAAAATGATGAAGAATATGCTTCCAAAAGATAACGTATTTCCTGCCAGTACATACGAAGCAAAGAAGGTTGTCTGCCCTCTAGGTTTAGAGGTTCAGAAGATACATGCATGCCCCAATGACTACATCCTCTACCGCGGTGAGGAGTATGAGAATTTAGATGCATGCCCTGTTGGAGATATGCCCAAGAGGCAATAATAAAGTGGTTATTATCATATCTTCACACTTATGATAAATGTTTACATACCATGCTATAATTGTATTAACCGGAAACATTAATACTTGTGTGATTTGTAAACTAAAATAAGAGTCCCTAGTAAAGCCTCTTGTTAAACTAGCTTGTTGGTTAATATATGATCATGGTTTCCTGATCATGAACATAGAGATGTTATTAACAACAGGGTCATATCATTAGGAGAATGATGTGATGGACATACTCCTATAGATAAGCGTAGCATAAAGATCAAGTCATTTTAATAGTTCAATTGCTATATGCTTTCTGATACATAGTAACCTAATTCCTTCGACCATGAGATCATGCATATCACCTTTGCCGGATGGATGCTTTGATGACATCAAACACAACACCGTAACTGGGTGGCTATAAAGGTGGCATTGAGTGTTCGGAAAGTATTGGTTGAAACACATGGATCAAGAGTGGGATTTGTCCATCCATATGACGGATAGATATACTCTGGGCCCTCTCGTTGGAATGTCATCCAATTAGCTTGCAAGCATGTGACTGGCTCACAAGGGATCACATATCACGGGAACGAGAAAAGAGTACTTATCGGTAACGAGGTTGAACTAGGTATGCAGAGATACCGACGATCATAACCTCGGATAAGTAAACTATCGTGAGACAAAAGGAAATTGGTATCGTATGTAAGTGGTTCATTCGATCGCAAAGTAATCGTATAAATATGTGGGAGCCATATGAATTTCCAGATTCCTCTATTGGTTATTGTTCGGAGAAGTGTCTCGATCATGTCCGCATAATTCACGAACCGTAGGGAGACACACTTAAGGATTCGACGTTGTTTGAGTAGTTATGGTATTATGAGAAAGAGACCGAATGTTGTTCGGAGTCTCGGATGGGATCCGGGATATCACGAGGTGATCCGGAATGGTCCGGAGAATAAGATTCATATAAGGAAAGTCCCGTTTCGGAGTTCGGGAATGATTCCGGTGTTTTCATCGGGAATGTTCTAGAAGGTTCCGGATTGTCCGGCACTCCGGGGGGGGGGGGGGGGGGAGGGTACATGAATGTGTCATTACATATTGAATGATTGCATCATGTACTAAGTGTTCTTGCTGTTCCAAATAAAGGATTAAATTGAATCCTAAAACAGAAAAGTCAAATGGCCAGTTTAAAAGTCAAACGGCTAAAACAGGAAACTGTGGGAAACAAGCAAGAGGTGGTTGGAACCGACTTGGGGGAGGAGTCCCTCCAAGCCGGTGCGCCAACCAAGTCCGACTTGGGGAGGGACTCCCCTCCCCTTGGCCGCCCCTCCCACCTATAAAAGGAGGGGCAGGGCCTCCTCCTCTAGACACTCAAGTTCCTATCCTCTAATCTCCGGTTTAGAGCCGTTTTGGTTTAGAGCTTCTAATTGCTCTAGCCTTCGGTTTAGAGCCTTCTAATTGGTGTGTCTAAACCCTAGACCACTAATACCTCTCTCTCATACTCCACCATACTCGCTCCGGCTTAAGGCGAAGCCCTGCGGGATCTCCCCTCTACTTCCGGTACCACGCCGTTGTGCTGCCGGAATCGCGAGGAGAGTGCTACAACCTCCGCTGCCTGCTGGAACAAGGGAGAGGAAGGTCTTCGTCGAGTACCGAACATGTGACCGACTGCGGGAGCGCTGCCGGAACGTGGCGCCGGAAGGATCGTCTACACGATCTTGAGATCGGAAGTGTACGACTACATCACCCACGAGAATCTGCTCTCGTTAACCGCTTTGGAATCTTCGAGGGTAAGTTATTCCATCGACTCGTTGCTACAATCTAGTAGATAGATCTTGGCTTGTTTGTTTGTATGCGATAGAAAATTTTTGTTTTCCATGCTACGAACCCCTACAGTGGTATCAGAGCCGTGTCTATATGTAGATCTGTTGCACGAGTAGAACACAATGGTCATTGTGGGCGTTGATGCTTTTATTGTCGATTGCTTCTTGTGTACTTTGCATCTTGCGGTATGTTGGGATGAAGCGGCCCAGGCTAACCTTACATGACATCGTTCATGAGACTTGCTCCACGCTTGACATGCAACTTGTATTGCATAAGTGGCTTTGCGGGTGCCTGTTTCTCCTAGCATAGTTAAGGTCCAATTTACAACGGGTGATCAACAATACTAGTATCAATGTTGTGGTTCTTGTTTGTAAGTTAGAACGACACTTATTGAAAGCCCCAAACCACGTAATATGCAAAGAAAGTAGAGGCGTCCAACTTTGTTTTGCAGGGGTGTGCAGTGATGTGATATGGCCATGATTGTGATTATATTTGATGTATGCAATGATCCTTACTGTAAGTCGGCAACCGGCAGGAGCCATATGGTTGTCTTTAATTTCTGTTAAGACCCGCATGTCTATTCAAAGTAGTTGTAATAGTTGAAGCCGGTGGACGACAACCATGGAGAAGCATCATTGACCTTGATGCAATGTCGGTGATGATGGAGATCATGTTCGTGCTTGAAGATGGAGATCGGAAGCACAAAGAAGAAAGGCCATATCATATCACATATTTTGAATTGCATGTGATGTTAATCCTTTATGCATCTTGTATTGCTTAGTAGACGACGGTAGCATTATAAGATGATCCCTCATGCACATGAATTTCAAGTCATAAAGTGTTCACCCTTAGTTAGCACCGTTGCTAAAGCTTGTTGTTTCGAAGCACCACGTGATGATCGGGTGTGTTAGATTCTACAAGTGTATACAACGTGAGCAAGCCAGATTTGCTCATGCAGAAACTAAGGTTTGATCTTGACGAGCCTAGCATGTACAGACATGGCCTCAGGAACACGGATTACCGAAAGGTAGAGCATGAGTCATATAGTAGATATGATGAACATGTTGATTGTTCGCCATTGAAGCTATATCAACTCTCGTGATGATCGGTTTTGATGTGGTGGATTTGGTTCGTGTGATCACTAAAACAATGTGAGGGATATTGTTTTGAGTGGGAGTTCACCAAGATTAATTTAATTATTAATTAGAACTCAATTTATCATAAACTAAATCAAAGTGAATTTGCATAGTTGTTGTAGTCATTGGCATCCGTTTACCACCTTGCGCTTAGTTATAATTGAGATGATAGAACTATAGAATTCTAGTTAGATACTTTACGAACTGGTATCGTATTGTTTTAAGTGTTAATCTAAAAGTTTAAAAGTCCTATTGCAAACTTTCAGTAAGTTCCGGTTACTCCATGAAGTTTAATAATTAGTATTAAATCAAGAGTAACAATTCCAAGTGTTAGTATATAAGTATCATGTTTGTCTCCATGATTCTTGATATTCAAAGGATTCTCTTAATATCAAGGTTATATAGGATCTGAAAGAGTTGTTTCAGAAACCATGATGTGTGGAAGATATTGTGATATCTGAAACGAAGTATTGGTTACAACATGATAGAGTATAATATGGCAAAAGTCATGTTCTCATATTTGATGAGAATTTGCAAAAGGTTGGAGACACTAGTTGTCCTAATCCTCCAAAAGGTTTTGGAGAGCAACATTATACTTGCAATTCACCGTTACAAGCTAAAAGTAGCTTGATCATGGATAAATCCATGATGAGGGTGAATATTTGATGTAGGTAAGATGTTTACTACACCAAGAGATTACTAAAGAAAGGAATTTGAAAGAACACCAAACATTTGATGATAGGTGATCTACTTCAAAGTGCAAGTCCAAAGACATTGGTATTTAATTATACACGCTTTGGATTATGTGTCATATGTATGACTCCACTATTGATATTGATAGATTCTTTCAAACAGAAAAGGAAATATTGAAAGAGAATCTCATAAATATATGGCAGAAAAGAAAAGACTAGAATTGTTCCGTTTAAGTATATAGATGATATACATGTTATGGCTATATTCTTTGCTTATTAAACAATGTGGTTATTAAGTATTTGATACTGAATTTGTTGGTGTGAATCGTCATACGAAACAACACAATTCATGAACTACAATGGCCTAAGTAACTAGCAAAAGAATATGTGATGATGTTCATCGAGAACAAATAAAGGATTATTGTGTTGCTCGTTAAATATCAAAGCTTGCCTTCAAGATTTGTTTTATCAGGTATTATGAGAACAAAAGGGTTGTTCAAATAAATTACCGTAATCCATAAAAGATGGATGATTCACAAATCTCGTTGGAGAAATCACATCCATAAAACTAGTGCTAAAAATGTCGAAAGACAAATTGATTGAAAGATCACTTAGGAAGTGACATCGCCGTTTAAATTATAATGGAAAGAAAACATGAAGAAACTCCATGTGGATGGAATTTTGGAGTCTTCTGATTTTTGATCAAATGACGCTTGTGAAACTTTCCTAGAGATAATTAAAACTTCGTTCATAGGCCAAAAGGGAACGAATGACTAGCTTATTGGAACTTGGACATATTGTTGTACGAAATCCATTATGTGTAGTCAAAAGCGATGGATTTCAACTTCATATGCTTTCTCCGAAAATTTGAGTGAATATATGAATATTTACTTAATAAGGATAAAGTATGAAACACTTGAAAAGTTCAAAGACTTTCAAGATGAAGTGCAAAATCATTGTAACAAGAATATGAATAGTTTATGATAAGATCATAAAGGAAAATATTTAAGTTACAAGTTTAGCATAATACCTAAGATTTAAGGAATCGTTCCGTGGATTTGCATTTCCGAAACACCATAAGAGTATGGAACGTTCGAGATATGTAATTAAACCTTGTTTGACATGGTAAGATCAAAGGTATAATTCATAAAACTGCCATTATATTTTAAAGATTAAAAGCTTTAGAGATTACCGTTTTTCCACTGAAAAGAGCTCCATCATAATCCGTTGAAATGACACCATATAAAGTTATGGTTTGGGATAAAACCCAAGTTGTCCTTTCTTAAACATTGGTATGCTATGCATAAGAAAGATGTTTGCAACCAAAGTCGGATGAACCTGTCTTTGTATGTTATTTCGAATATCTGTTAAGTAATCCTCCATAACATCGGAGACAAAAGTGTTTGTCACTTAAAACGTCAAGTTTCTTTGAGAAGGAATTTTTCGTGAAAAGTTAAGTGTTAGGACAATAGAACTTTGATAAGGTTAAAAGAACCTTAGCTGTATGTGCAGAGTTGCGCAGCGCCGAAAAGTGTTCCGGAGGCAGCAACAAAGCTCATGGCTCACGTACCTCAAAGGTTGTGGTCACGGAGATCCAAGTTCCTATTGAAACAAGTAGGTCGGATGAACAATCAAATACCAAGATTTGAGGGTTGAATCATTATTTGAGAATAATGAACCGACTACATGCAAAGAAAAGATGATGGGCCCTGACTCCGTCAAATGGCTTGAAGCCATAAAATCCGTGATAGTTCCATTCATGAGAAATCAATTTTTGAACTTGAAGGACCCTCGAGAAAGGTGTAAGACCTTACAGTTGTGTCTGGATCTATAAAGAAATAGACATGGATGTTTCACATCTATAATCGATATATTGGGAAAGAGTTCACAACGATGTTCAAAGGTTGACTATGACAAGATTTGATCTTTCATAGTGATATTTAGTCTAGACGGATTAATGTAGCAACCACTACATATAATTTTGTTATATGATAGTTGAATAAACAAAACAAGTTCTTCTAATAGAATCGTTACCTAGGACATGTGCATAACATGGTCCATAGGGTTTTGTTAATTCATAGGATGCTAAAAGCATATGCAAACTTCAATGGTTGAAGTGAGCATCGCGGAGTTGGAATCTTCACTATGATGAAACTGTTAAAGGAGTTTAAAAGTTCATTAGAGACAATGAAGATGCTTGCATTTGCAAGAAATTAAGTGGGAGCGCTAAGACATGTTTCTAATACATTATGTGGAAGACATATTGTTGATTGGAAATAATGTATCTTTTATTAACACATATTAAGAATTTCATCCCGATGAAAGACTTAGGCAAAACCCAAATATTTGGCATCAATGGACGCTAATATGGTTGTGCCAGAAGTACATAGACGAGATATTGAATGAGTTCAATATAGAAACTACAAGAAAGGTTCTTGTCGCACAGAAAGGATTGAAAGAGTTCAATGTTGATGATATATTCAAGTGTATTGACATTTGGTAAAGTGAAACAAATAATCAAGTATAGATTGATACTTGATGTATGAAATCAAAGAGTATTTATATCAATCATACTGTGATATGTACAAATCCAGATATGTCATATGCTCTAAATGTTGTGAGCATATACCAGAATGATTCGTAAGATGATCATTGGACAATAGTAAGGATATTCTTATGATTTTTGGAAGAACTAAGAGTATATTATTTGTAGAAGTGACAAATAGATGGTTAGTTCATTGTAAAAGTACTACATTGATACTAGCTTTGTCACAAAGTACAAATTAAGTTTATCTCAATCTAAACTAAGGGTGGCACAATATAATGGAAAGTGAGTTCCATAATGGATTTGGATGAGTTCCAAAGTTAAGACATTGTGACAGATACTACAACAAAAGGCTAAGTATATGACTGCTATTATAGCAGCAAAAGAGGGCATTTGTGTCAAGTAGTTTGTTATCAAACTAGGTGTAGTTCACAGAGGGATAATACTATGAAGATATATTGTGCGACAATATTATCAACATGTTTTAACCCCAAAGAACTAAAGGTCACACCGAAAGACCAAATTTATACAAAGCCATCTCATTAGAGAATGAGTGATGCGTAGAGACGCAAAGACATGCAATTACACACGGACCTGGAAGTGTCAAGATCCGGAGATCAGTTGACCACTAGCAATCGTGTACATACAACACCGGAAAGCCATAGGTGTTATATACACAAAGGTTTGAAACTAGATTATTGACTCTAGTGCAAGTGGGAGACTGTTGGAGATATGCCCAAGAGGCAATAATAAAGTGGTTATTATCATATCTTCACACTTATGATAAATGTTTACATACCATGCTATAATTGTATTAACCGGAAACATTAATACTTGTGTGATTTGTAAACTAAAATAAGAGTCCCTAGTAAAGCCTCTTGTTAAACTAGCTTGTTGGTTAATATATGATCATGGTTTCCTGATCATGAACATAGAGATGTTATTAACAACAGGGTCATATCATTAGGAGAATGATGTGATGGACATACTCCTATATATAAGCGTAGTATAAAGATCAAGTCATGTTAATAGTTCAATTGCTATATGCTTTCTGATACATAGTAACCTAATTCCTTCGACCATGAGATCATGCATATCACCTTTGCCGGATGGATGCTTTGATGACATCAAACACCACACCGTAACTGGGTGGCTATAAAGGTGGCATTGAGTGTTCGGAAAGTATTGGTTGAAACACATGGATCAAGAGTGGGATTTGTCCATCCATATGACGGGTAGATATACTCTGGGCCCTCTCGGTGGAATGTCATCCAATTAGCTTGCAAGCATGTGACTGGCTCACAAGGGATCACATATCACGGGAACGAGAAAAGAGTACTTATCGGTAACGAGGTTGAACTAGGTATGCAGAGATACCGACGATCATAACCTCGGATAAGTAAACTATCGTGAGACAAAGGGAAATTGGTATCGTATGTAAGTGGTTCATTCGATCGCAAAGTAATCGTAGAAATATGTGGGAGCCATATGAATTTCCAGATTCCTCTATTGGTTATTGTTCGGAGAAGTGTCTCGATCATGTCCGCATAATTCATGAACCGTAGGGAGACACACTTAAGGATTCGACATTGTTTGAGTAGTTATGGTATTATGAGAAAGAGACCGAATGTTGTTCGGAGTCTCGGATGGGATCCGGGATATCACGAGGTGATCCGGAATGGTCCAGAGAATAAGATTCATATAAGGAAAGTCCCGTTTCGGAGTTCGGGAATGATTCCGGTGTTTTCATCGGGAATGTTCTAGAAGGTTCCAGATTGTCCGGCACTCGGGGGGGGGAGGGTACATGAATGTGTCATTACATATTGAATGATTGCATCATGTACTAAGTGTTCTTGCTGTTCCAAATAAAGGATTAAATTGAATCCTAAAACAGAAAAGTCAAATGGCCAGTTTAAAAGTCAAACGGCTAAAACAGGAAACTGTGGGAAACAAGCAAGAGGTGGTTGGAACCGACTTGGGGGAGGAGTCCCTCCAAGCCGGCGCGCCAACCAAGGCCGACTTGGGGAGGCACTCCCCTCCCCTTGGCCGCCCCTCCCACCTATAAAAGGAGGGGCAGGGCCTCCTCCTCTAGACACACAAGTTCCTATCCTCTAATCTCCGGTTTAGAGCCGTTTTGGTTTAGAGCTTCTAATTGCTCTAGCCTTCGGTTTAGAGCCTTATAATTGGTGTGTCTAAACCCTAGACCACTAATACCTCTCTCTCATACTCCACCATACTCGCTCCGGCTTAAGGCGAAGCCCTGCGGGATCTCCCCTCTACTTCCGGTACCACGCCGTTGTGCTGCCGGAATCGCGAGGAGAGTGCTACAACCTCCGCTGCCTGCTGGAACAAGGGAGAGGAAGGTCTTCGTCGAGTACCGAACGTGTGACCGACTGCGGGAGCGCTGCCGGAACGTGGCGCCGGAAGGATCGTCTACACGATCTTGAGATCGGAAGTGTACGACTACATCACCCACGAGAATCTGCTCTCGTTAACCGATTTGGAATCTTCGAGGGTAAGTTATTCCATCGACTCGTTGCTACAATCTAGTAGATAGATCTTGGCTTGTTTGTTTGTATGCGATAGAATTTTTTTGTTTTCCATGCTACGAACCCCTACATGCCCGGTATGCACTTCACTTCGGTATAAGATTAGACGAGATGACCCTGGTGACGTTGAGGGCGAGCCCCCCGGAAGAGGGTTCCTGCGAAGGTGATGTGGTATGCTCCTATAATACCACGGTTGAAACGCTTATTCAGAAACAAAGAGCACGCCAAGTTGTTGCGATGGCATAAAGAGGAACGTAAGTCAGATGGGATGTTGAGACACCCCGCTGATGGGTCGCAATGGAGAAAAATCGATAGAAAGTACCCGGACTTTGCAGATGACGTGAGGAGTTTAAGGTTTGGTCTAAGTACAGATGGCATGAATCCCTTTGGGGACCAGAGCTCCAGTCACAACACTTGGCCCGTGACTCTATGCATCTATAACCTTCCTCCTTGGTTGTGCATGAAGCGGAAGTTCATTATGATGCCAGTCTTGATCCAAGGTCCGAAGCAACCCGGCAATGACATTGACGTGTACCTAAGGCCATTAGTGGAAGAACTTTTACAGTTGTGGCACGAACCCGGGATACGCGTGTGGGATGAGCACAAGCAGGAAGAATTTAACCTCCGAGCATTGCTTTTCGTAACAATCAATGATTGGCCTGCTCTTAGTAACCTTTCAGGACAGTCAAACAAGGGATACAATGCACGCACACACTGTTTAGATGAGACTGAAAGTATATATTTGGAACATTGTAAGAAGAATGTATATAGTGAGCATCTTCGATTTCTTTTGGCCAAGCATCCCTTAAGAAAGAAAGGCAAGCATTTCAACAGTCTGGCATGTCACCAGACGAAGCCTAAGGAGCGTACTGGTGCTGATATATTTGATATGGTCAAAGATTTGGATCAACTGGTAACCTTTGGAAAGGGTCCTGGAGGAAAATCTGTTCCAAAAGACGCTGAAGGACACGCACCCATGTGGAAGAAGAAATCTATATTTTGGAAGCTACCATATTGGAAATTCCTAGAGGTCCGCTCTGCAATCAATATGATGCATGTGACAAAGAATCTTTGCGTGAACCTGCTAGGCTTCTTGGGCGTGTATGGGAAGACAAAAGATACACCGGAAGCACGAAAGGACCATCAACGTATGAAAGACCTAGATGGCCTGCATCCAGAATGGTTTCAAGGTCATGCCAGCTACGCTCTTACCAAACAAGAGAAGGAAATATTTTTTGAATGCCTAAGCAGTATTAAGGTCCCGTCTGGCTTCTCATCGAATATAAAGGGGATAATAAATATGGCAGAAAAAAGTTCCAAAATCTAAAGTCTCATGACTGCCACGTGATTATGACGCAAATGCTTCCGATTGCATTGAGGGGGCTTCTACCAGATAATGTTTGAGTACCCATTGTGAAGCTATGTGCATTTCTCAATGCAATCTCTCAGAAGATAATCAATCCTGAAGATCTACCACGGTTACAGAATGATGTGGTCCAATGTCTTGTCAGTTTTGAGTTGGTGTTCCCACCATCCTTCTTCAATATTATGACGCACCTGCTGGTTCACCTAGTCGAAGAGATTTCCATTCTCGGTCCTGTATTTCTACACAATATGTTTCCCTTTGAGAGGTTCATGGGAATCTTAAAGAAATATGTTCATAACCATGCTAGGCCAGAAGGAAGCATCTCCAAGGGCTATGGAACAGAGGAGGTCATTGAATTTTGTGTTGACTTCATTCCTGACCTTAAGCCGATTGGTCTTCCTCAATCGCGGTATGAGGGGAGACTGAGTGGAAAGGGCACTCTAGGAAGGAAATCAATAATATGTAGAGACGAACATTCTTACACCGAATCACATTACACCGTTCTACAGAATTCTATCTTGGCAGCCCCATATATCGAGGAACACAAGCTTACGCTCCAACAACCCTGGAAAGCATGACTCTTGGATTAGATATGAACACATGAAGAGTTTCGGCGGTTGGTTGCAACATCTCATCAAAAACAACACTCTTGGAGATCATCTATACTTGTTGTCTAGGTCACCATCTTCGACTATATCGACTTTCCAAGGGTACGAGATAAATGGGTATACATTTTACACGATAGCCCAAGATAAAAAGAGCACCAACCAAAACAGTGGTGTCCGCTTTGATGCAACAGATAACAATGGGTCAAAGACCACATATTATGGTTACATAGAGGAGATATGGGAACTTGACTATGGACCTACTTTTAAGGTCCCCTTGTTTCGGTGCAAATGGGTCAAGCTGACAGGAGGAGGGGTTGAGGTAGACAAGAAATACGGAATGACATCGTTGGATCTCAACAATCTTGGGTACTTAGACGAACCATTCGTCCTAGCCAATGATGTGGCTCAGGTTTTCTATGTGAAGGACATGTCTACCAAACCTAGAAAACAAAAAAATAAGAAAAAGAATACATCAGACGATGAGCCAAAGCGCCACATAGTTCTTTCAGGAAAAAGAAACATCGTGGGAGTGGAGGACAAGACAGACATGTCAGAAGATTGTGATAAGTTTCATGAAATTCCGCCCTTCGCGGTGAAGGATGACCCAAGCATCATGTTAATGAATGAAGATGCTCCATGGATACGACGGGATCAGAAAGGAACACACGCGAAGAAATGATATGTAATAATTGTAACATTTTATGAGTGAAGATGTTCCATGCATGTGTCCATTTTTATAGTGTTGTCTGCAAACAATCTTGAGTGTGTTAGTCCCGTTTTGTGGCTGGACCGGGACTAAAGGAGGGCCTTTAGTACCGATTCATACTTACCATTAAGATCTGATCTCCAAACACGTGATATCACATATTAGGGAGTGCCTCTATGACCAGTTTCTCGGAGATTCCGGAGGACTGGGCTCCGTAGGCATCTCCCTGAAACTGGCCGTAGTGGTATCCCTGCTCTCGAAAACCATCTTGCAGCTTGTAACTTCTCTAACTATATCAATACGCCTGGGAGCTAACTAATTTCACATATTATGGAGTGCCTCTATGACCAGTTTCTCGGAGATGCCGGAGGACTGGGCTCCGTTGGCATCTCCCTGAAACTGGCTGTAGTGGTGTCCCTGCTCTCGAAAACCATCTTGGAGATGCCTCAAACTGGCTGGAGGACTGGACTCATAAGGATGCCTATTTATAGTACAAGCAGATCGGCATAATGTTGACACTCACGACATAATGTCGACACTCACCCCTATTATTAGTGCTGACTCATGTTTAGTCCCGGTTGTGTCTCCAACCGGGACTAAAGGTTCATCTTTAGTCCCGGTTGGTGACACCATCCGGGACAAGGTACAAGCCGCACGACATAATGTTGACACTCACTCCTATTATTAGTGTTGCCTGGCCCAGTCTGCCGCAATCCCTTCAGTCACGGTTGGTTTCTCCAACCGGGACTAAAGATGAACCCTCTCTTTATATAGGCATTTCCCTCTATTTATTAGGTAACACTCAAGACATTTATTAATATTAAAAACCGGGACAAACTGGGACTAGCTAACACTCAGGACTAAAGCCGCCCCCTTTAGTCATAATCATGCCTAGTCCTATAGTACGCAGCTTCAGGGTCTTCATCGTCATCATCATCGTCATCGTCACCTGCCACTCCGGGGATCCTCAGCCCATCCATGGCATATACCAGGGGCCATTCCAGCCTCGGATTCACGGCGGGCGGGGGAGGGGTCTCCTGGAAGACGATGCCGCTACCGCCGGGCAGGTGTGGGGCCTGTGGCGGGTGGACTCGTGGGCACCGCAGGCGAGGATGGTCTCCCCCGGCGATGTAGCGCATCACTCCGATGATAGTATGGTTCGCCCACCACAGACGACGGCCGGCTTCGTTGTGGTTCACCAGTGGCGGGACATCACCCTCGTACCTGGCGAGCTCCCTTTCCCGCCTATTAGTGAAGAAGGCATTCCAGGTGTCGTAGTTGTCGGGATCCCACCAGGGATCCATCCGCTGCTCTGGCGTGAGCTCGTGGTAGAAGTGGTTTGTGATGGCCGCCTGGCGTGCGGAACCTTGAGGGACAGGAGGGACAGGAACCCCTCCAGCGCTCAGCATCCAGCCGGCGGGCGGCCGGTAGCCTGGCGGACAAGGGTAGTTGGAGGCACACAGCGCCTCGGTCTCCTTGAGGGTCAGAATGACCCAGTAGGCGTTGTCCATTGTTCTAAGAGAGGAAGGTGTGGATGTGTGGATAGCCATGGCGCGATCGCCCTAAATATAGAGGGAAAGGGCGGGAAAACTTGGCGTGAAGCTTTGGGAAATGGCGGGAAATATCTTTAGTCCCGGTTAGCGACTACATCCGGGACTAAAAGCTCTCGTAGAAAGGAAAGGGCGGGAAAACTTGGCGGGAAGCGGTGGGAAATGGCGGAAAATAGCTTTAGTCCCAGTTTGTGACTATAATCGGGACAAAATGGATATTATATTAAGATTCTTTATATTTTTATGATAATAATAGACATATTATTTGTGTTATTTGGATTATTACAATAAAAGATATGATTTTCCAAAGTTTTTATATTAGTTTTGAATTAAAAAAAGAAAATTTACAAATGAAATAATTTATAAATGATGCAAAAAGATAAATCGATATTATATTAAGATTATTTATATTTTTCTGATAATAATAGACATATTATTTGTGTTATTTGGATTATTACAATAAAAGATATGATTTTCCAAAGTTTTTATATTTGATTTGAATAAAAAAAGAAAATTTACAAATGAAATAATTTATAAATGAAGCAAACAGATAAATGGATATTATATTAAGATTCTTTATATTTTTCTGATAATAATAGACATATTATTTGTGTTATTTGGATTATTACAATAAAAGATATGATTTTCCAAAGTTTTTATATTTGATTTGAATTAAAAAAAGAAAATTTAAAAATGAAATAATTTATAAATGATGCAAACAGATAAATGGATATTATATTAAGATTCTTTATATTTTTCTGATAATAATAGACATATTATTTGTGTTATTTGGATTATTACAATAAATGATATGATTTTCCAAAGTTTTTGAATTAAAAAAAGAAAATTTACAAAAAAACAATTAGTCGCGGGTCTTGGCTGGACCCGGGACTAAAGGGTGCCTGCGCGCGCAAAAACGAAGCGGCCGAAAAAACCCTTTAGTCCCGGGTCGTGGCTTAACCCGCGACTAAAGGGGGGTCTTTAGTCGCGGGTTAAGCCACGGCCCGGGACAAAAGACCCTTTAGTCGCTGGCGGTGGCTTAGCCCGGGACTGAAGGTCCGTCTATATATATTCCGCGCTCCAGGGGGCTGTCCAACACTTAGCATTTCTCGACGAACGTAGCAGAGGAAGACGAAGCATCGAAGACACAGGAGAGGTGCTGCCAAGACGCCGATTCCACCGTGAGTGCTCCGCCGCTCCGCCGTGCCGCCACGCCGTGAGTGCTCCACCGCTCCGCCGTGCCGCCACGCCGCCGCGCGCTGTCCCGCCGCCCCGCAACACGCGCCGTCGCGCCGCCGCGCGCTCTCCTGCCGCCCCGCAACGCGCGCTGTCCCGCCGCCGTGCCGCCACGCGTCGTCCCGCCGCCCGCAACGCCGCCGCCTCGACGTGCATTTTTTAGCTAGGAATTTTTAGTTTCTTTTTTTATATCTTAGTAGCATTTTTTAGTATCTTAGCATTTAGTTTCTTTTTTAGGAATATATAATTGCTTTTAGTTTATTTTTTTAGAATATATATTTGTTTATATAATTGTGTTTAGTTGTTTTTAGGAATATATAATTGTTTTTAGTTTCTTTTTAGGTATATATAATTGTTTTTAGTTTCTTTTTTTAGGAATATATAATTGTTTTTAGTTGTTTTTAGGAATATATAATTGTTTATATAATTGTTTTTAGTTTATTTTTTTAGGAATATATAATTGTTTATATAATTGTTTTTAGGAATATATAATTGTTTATTTAATTGTTTTTAGTTGTTTTTAGGAATATATAATTGTTTAGGATTAGGATTATTGTTTTAGTGTTTTTTTGTTTTATTTATTAAGATTAGAATTAGGATTAGGATTAGGGTTATTTTTTTGTTTAAGTTGTTATAATTAGGATTATATTGTTTTAGTTATTAGGATTATTGTTTTTTCTAACCTGTTTAACTCTCTTTTTGTTAAAGATAATTAAGTCATGGATCCATCCGAAGATCCTGGTCGCATCGGTGAAGGTTTTCTTCAGGGCATGATAAGAGGTGAAATTCCTCTTATTACTACCGGCGCCGAAGATATTTTGCTCGAGGAAGAGATATCCTCATATATGAATCCATCCAGTGATGGACTAGAGGAAAACCTAATGTACCAAGGGGAAGACCAGATGGACGAAGGGCAAACAAATAACAACAATAATGATGGCCCCTCGACAGGATCCGGCGAGGTACATATATATATATATGTATAAAGTCTCGTGTTACATCTATTCATTAACTGATCTAGATATATATTAATCACTCTCTCTTCCTCTTTTAGCCCACCGGATCGAAGCAATCGACAGCTCGAACGAAACAAGGACCGAACAAAAAGTTGGATGGTAATCAGAGGTTCACCATCGAAGAAATAGATGATGATGGTGAACCGATTGCTCTAGAGAAGCACCGGAGGATGTTTATAAATCAATGCGGGGTGCTTGTTAGGGAGAAACTGCCGATCACCATCGAAGAATGGAATAAGTCAAAGAAAGCCGGTGAAGAATCCAACAGCTATGTCACCGATGATGCCAAAGATGACCTTTGACAGAAGCTCATAGCGCATTTCATACTACCTCCAGAGTATGAGGAATTTGAGGTAGATGGTATTACCCCAAGGTCGGGTGGGCTTGAAAATAGAGCGAAAGTCAAGGAGTGGGCACTAAGCAAGATGGCTGAACTGTACCGAAACCACAAGAAAAATTTATACGCGAAATATGTCGCGAAAAAGAAAACTCCAGACTTCAAAGGAGTAAACGAGAAGTTGAGAGAACAGTGGCCCGATTTTGTACAGTACAAGAAATCTGATGAAGCAAAGGCAAAGTCGGCAAAGAACGCGTTAAATGCTGCCAACAAGAAATACCATCATAAAATGGGGACAGGTGGCTACAAGAGTGCCGTCCCTAAGTGGGAAACTATGGAGAGGGATATGAGGGCTAGAGGCGTCACTCCTGGTACAGATAGATGGCCCGAGAGGTCAAAGCACTGGTGGTACGAGCAAGGGGGATCTTTGGACCCAGAAATAGGGAAGACATTATTTCATGATAAAATTCTAAAACCCTCCCAAGACCTTATTCAAGCAATGAACGATGCTCGATTGGGATTGTTCTGTCCCGAGAGAGAGAACGACGAGCTGACACGCGCCCTAGGGAATCCTGAAAAGGGAGGACGAACACGAGGCAAAGGCGCTGGTGTCTCGTGGAAGAAAGGGTTTCCTCAGTACGATGCCAGTTACAGAAGCCGTCAGAGAAAGAAGGACCGGGAGGCAGACCGGATCTCCAGGGTAGAGCAGGACCTAGCTGATCTGAAGAACCTCATGCATGAAATTAGCCAAAGGCCGTCGTCGTCAACTCACCCGCGGTCTGATGATCCTGCATTGGATCTTAGCCAACGGAGAAGCAGCGTGGCTTCCACGGAGGTCCGTGCTGATGATCAAGCACTGCTAGATGATGCACTGGCTCCTCACTACCCCGTGGATGATGTCAGAGAGATGGCACAATGTGAGCTACATCAGCCAATGAACAACCTGTCCTTCAAGGTGGCGATCGACACTGCTTTACCTTGTCTACCTGGAGCACTCCACCATTCACTTCCGATTCCACCAGGCTATGCTCGTGTCACGGTGGATGACATAGTGGAGGATTTTGCGGACCTAGAGATTGAAATCGCTACGCCTGAAGGCCGTACGAAACTAGGAGATGTCAAGCGCAACATCATTCTATGGAATAAGAAGTACATCAAGTTTCCAGGCTCGGCGCCAAGGCCACCGACTCCCAAGGAATCCAAATCCACCCCGCATCGAATATCGTCAACCTCCAAGTCCACCCCAACCCGATTATCGCCAACCTCCAAGTCCACCCCAACCCGATTATCGCCAACCTCCAAGTCCACCCCGCCCCGCTGACGATCGCTGCAGTAGGAGTACATCAACTCGATCTTCGCCTCCGCCTCCGTGCAATACTACTACCTCGTCGAAGAAACGGAAGTTCGACGGTCCCCTGCGCCCCACATCGAAGAAATGTCAAACGCCAAAGATAGTCGATATCCCGCCGGCTCTTCCAAAGAGACCTTATGACAAGACCGATGAGGAAACTAACGCGGATGTGGCTGCCCAAGTTAAGGCGCATTTTTCACCCAAAAAGCCTAAGCCAAATCCGGTATATAACGAAAAAACCAAAAATTGGGCTAAGTCCTTTCTTGAGCAACCATCCCAGATATCGATGAATCTGGAATCAGACTATGACCGGAAGATTATTAAGCAAGCACAGAAGAAAAAAATCACAAGTGCAAAAAGCGGGAAGCAAGTTGCCCAGCTCGGAGCATAGAAGAATCAATTGGTCGCCCCGCTCAAAGTCATTTAAGACCTCGACAAGGACTTCAGAGCTGAAATGGATATGAACATGCAAATAATGGACCCTAGAGTCTGTAATAGTGCTGCACTTATGGGAATCACTGTATCGCAGGCCAAAGCACTTGCTAACAAAGCAAATATGTCTCTTGGTCAATATTTAGGCTATGAAATACGCCAGTAGGTCAGATAGTACGACAGTATGTCCAAGGGGAGCCTCTAGTCAGTAATGAGGAGCTCACGCGTCTATCCACACATATGCGAAATCTGCATGAATGGTACATGTCGCAAGCACAAAAAAAGCATTAGAAAGATTGGTTTCCGGTGGACGTTAGAATAGAGAATCACTTCAAACCATATTCGATGCAGGTTCAAATGACCGAACTATTTCAGTTATACAACCAGCGCGCCCTCGACAAATCTATCATTGGTTGCTACTGTCTGTAAGTTATTTATTTCTATAATTAAGTTTGTAGCTTTAGCTCGTTCATTGCATTTAATATATTATCCTAACTATATATATCCTTTTGTATGATGATATTATATTCTGCAGAATGGAGGACGGCGTTGCAGGAGGCACGTCGGCGAGCAGGGCTGGGGCCACGACGGCAAGGTCCGGTGAGTCCGGAGTGAGGGCGCAGCACACCACCCCTGGCGAGCGCGGCGAGGACCGAGGGCACACCACCATCCCCACACTCCCGGAGGTCACCACCTCCAGCGAGGAAGGAGGGGAGCGGGGGGAGCGGCATCCCGAAGTCGGCTGGAGGTCAGTGAGGTTGGAGCCATACATAGCGATGTCGAGGCCAAGGGAAAGCGGCGGGTCGGGCCGGAAGAAGCGAGGGGGGGAGGGTCCACCAGAGCCAGCTTGGCAGGGGCACTCCGGGAGAGGGGGCGATGGTCCGGGAATAGACCCCCTCTAGGGAGCTCCCCTCTAGGGACCGGCTGGGCGCCCGCGGCCTGGGAGGCCAGGGGGCCTCCCCCGCCCCCCTGCGAGGGTTGAGGAGGCGGAGGGGACACGTAATTCGTCAGCGGAGAGGCCGGGTCGAAGCCAGAGTCACTGTCCTCAGAGGTGTCATTGTCCTGGGCCCCGCCCCCTTTCCCTGCCTGTCATCAGCCGGGGGGGAGAGGGTGAAGGGGCCACCCCAGCCGGGCAGTCTCCTCGTCCAGCTCCACCAGGAGGTCCCTCCCTACACGGTCGAAGAAGAAGCGGGGGAGAGACCGGGAAGACCGCGGGATCCGGGCAAAGCAGCCTCAGACGAACCGCCCCGTGACCCACGAGATACCCCGCGTCCACCTCCAGGGGCTTGCCCACTGCCTAGGCCACGAGCGACACGATCTCGGCCTGGCGGGCCTCGGAAGGGAGCCTAGACAGGTGGACCCACACCTCAAAGAGAGTGGGCACAGACTCCAGAACTGCCAAAGCGGGGTGGATGGAGACCTTTAGCTGGTGGATCGGAAGAGTGAATGACGAACCGCAGGCACACATGCTCAGAATCGCGGCGGAGGGGAAGGACACCGCGAACTCGGAAGCAGAGACGCTCCGGACAGGACACTCATGGCCCGGGAGGACCGCGCGTAGCTCCTCCTAAACCAGCGACTCCGTCACCTCAACGGACAGGGGAGGATCCTGGGCGGGCAAGACCGTGACCATGGCCAGGGTCTCCGGCACCGTCATCTGAACCCCTCCCATATCCACGAAGTAGAACCCTCCATCCATGCCATGTCCATAGTACTCCAAACATTCCCTGGGAAGGGGAGCGACCGGGACGCCACCCGGCCCCCGAGGAACAGAGGCATGCCCCGAAGCCACGACGGCCGGGGCCGACTTCTTGTTCTTCTTGCTCTTCTTCTTCTTCTTCTTCTTCTTCTTCTTCTTCTTCTTTGCTGCCAGCGCTTCTTCCGCCACACACTCACGCTGACCCTACGGCTCCGGGGCGGCACAGCATGGCTCGCGACCCACGCGTCACGAGGCAGCATCGGCCCGACCCTCTCCCGAGCGGCTCGAGGCAGTCCCGTCCCAGTGTCGCGGCCCGCAGCCGCGCCTCGTGCTCTTCGTCAGGGGGAGGCACGGGGGCGCATCCCTGCCCTGCGGTTCCTCGAGACGGTGTCCAGACCGAGGCGACGAGCGGGAGGAAGGCCGCATAGGCAGGTGGCGAGAGGGGGAAGGGACCGGTGATCCGAGTGGCGGAGACCCTGATGGCCGCGGGCAGGGAAGGCGTGCCGGTCAGCAGCGGCGGGAATTCTGGTCGGGGAGCGCTCGCATCGGGGGGACGGGGACCGGCGGGGGGAGGACCGGCGGGTCGTAGGACTGCGAGGCCTGGAGGCCATCAGCACCTCCCGGTAGCTCCACAGCGGCGAGGCATCGACGAGAGGAGCGGAGGTCGTCGGCGAGGAAGTGGCAACGGCAGAGCCCAGAAGCTGGCAAGGGTGAGGATGCACAAGCACTGTATCGGGGGCTAGGGTTCCCCGATGGCGCCCTGCCTCAACCACTGGCCCCGTGGTGGGCTAGGCCCTCGCCGACTGGGCCAGTGGCTCACCGGTCGGCGAGGGCCACTGGCGGGCCGGTCCAGGCTACCAGTGGGCCTTAGCCCGCGAGCGGCCCGGCTAGCCATCCCACCCGCATCCCCCCTCTCCCGGCCCGCAGCTGGCCCATGGCAGCCTGCACCACGACCGAAGCCTCCCCAACCCTGCTGAGGAGCCGACCGCGCCGCCCTGCCGACGGGACCGCCGCGCTACCACCCACACCCAGGGGAGAAACTCCCCCAACGAGGGTCTCTGTAGAACGGACGGACACCGCGACGTCGGCACGCCCCGCTCGTCGTCACCCCGAGGCCTCTCTCCAAGCCACATCTCCGGCAGCGTTGATTCCAAGCCCTACGGCCCCTCCTCGCCCACCTCCTCCTCGACGTCTCCCCAAGCTAGCACGTGCAAGTCAGCCAGCTCCTCCACCCTCTCTGGCGATAGGGGCCGAGGAGGTGGTGGTGCCGGCTCACTCGTACACGGCGACAAGGGGATTTGAGGCAGAAGCGGTAAGCAGCGGCGGCCAAGCTTCACCTTGTGCGCAGGGAAGACCAAGGTCGCGCCTTGGCGGACAAATTCGCCGCGCCGGCGGTCCCTTGCATGCCTTCGCAGGTTGTCTTCCCTGCAATTTCTTTCAACATCTTAATTTTTTGACACTCGTACATTGCACTTGTACGTTTCTACTCAGTTGATATCGTGCTCTTTTGTCTATGGATGTCAACGGTATGAAATAAAGAGGGAACTCGTAAGTCCATGGAGTTTGTATTATGTGTTAGAGAAACGTCTGGGCCTCTAGCCTAAGCCATGCTTAATCATGGTGAAAACTTGCAGCATCACCATAGTGAGTCATCTATGAAGCATCCTTAATAAAAAGCTATGAATATGGTAAATAAAAATATTATTGAGATGCTCATTGTCTGCTTGCCTTATCATTTTGCTATGGGAAAGCTCATGTACCATGTGCAAGGGTTACCTTGTTGGCGGTTCTCAATGATATGCAAATACTTACAATGACAAGAACTTACCTGGCCCAAAGTTAAATATGCATGAGGAGTGGCCCTGATATTTAAGGGACATGAGATTGCCAACTTATATATTTGTCAAGCGGGTATGGGTATGTTCTCGGCGCGCGGCTCGCTGCAAAAAGGTACTACGAGGGGAAACTCCGTTCGATCGAGTAGTACTCCAGTAATCAGTATGTTCTGTCTGTCTGTTTGTTCCCTAACTTTTTTTTTTGCTTATCCTCTGTCGAGCTGTCCTTTTCTATACTGACAAACTTATTTTTATCATACCCATGAGTCCATGACTCAGATTTGTACCCGTGCTACGGTGTGTGTGCAACCGTGCAAGTGCAAGTTATTCTTTCAGGAACAAGAATATTACGAACGAGCTGTTGCGACTACACATGAAAACCTACCCTACATTGTGATCCTGGCGTCCAGGTGTGTAAGCAAGCATATGGGTGTACCTATAGTGTTCAGACTTCAGAAGAGGAGGGTGCTCCAGAGCAAAGCAGAGGTTCTTTCTTCGAGCAGGACGGCGGCCAAGTCCTTCAATTCAGCGGCAGCTGGGTTCCCTAGCCAGCTCCGACGTGGCATTCAAGATGGCAACGCTCCGTCGTGAACCTGCTCTCGGATGCTGCAGCGAGCGAGGTCAAGGTGGCAACGCTAAATCCACGGCAACTGCAATACCGAGGCGCCCATGCCGCCGGCGCCGGGGGAGCGCCTCTGTGTCGCCCGCCGCAGAGTCGGCGCACGCGCTCGCGTACATGCCTCGCCCCCGATCCTGCACGGCGACGTCAAGTATATACACAAGCAACCTGCTCGACGGCACGGCCAAGGTGTCCGACTTCGGCGCGTCAAGACTCGCGCGCGCGCCCACAGACGAGGCCCCGGTGGCGACGCATGTCCAGGAACCTGCGCGCGGGCACCTCGACCCCGGCGTATCTGCTGGCGTGCCAGCTGACCTGCAAGAACGACGTGTACAGCTTCGCGATGGTGCTGGTTATACACGGCGCGCGACTACCTGCCGGAGCTTGGCCAGCGAGGAGAGGCCGACCGACCGCCACGGAGGTTGCCTACAAGATCGAGAGATTGAGAAGCTATGCATGCAGAGATGCAACCCTGCATTAAACTCGAATTGCCTCTCTCCGTGTGGCGCCCTCGTCGGGTGGACTTTGACCATCTTCTACTAGTAAACTTCCAATTTTCAATGGGGAAGCTCATCACCATGGCCGGACGCACCTCCCTAGTCAAATCGGTGCTCACCTCGCAATCGTATACTACCATTTAACCCTCTCAACATGCATCCCGAAACAACTGAGAGCATCAACTAGATGAGAAAGGGATTTTATTTGGTCCGCCAAGAACAATACTATCGGAAGCCAATGCAAGGTTAATTGAGCAATAGTTTTTCGGCCAGCCTAAGGTCTTGGACTGCTCAACATTGATAAAAGCTGTGGCTGAGGGCCTCTTCAAGATGCAGTGGTGGGGTGTGTCCCTGTTCTTTCCGGCCGGCCGTGGAGGCGAGGAGGAAGGACAACGTGATGCGCTGCGCGGTGTGGTTCCGCAGCTCCTGGCCGGCTGTGGCGGCGAGGGGGAGTGGCGAAGTAGCTCGGCGGCTGCTGCTTCAAGAAGAAGGTCGCGCCCTCCTGTGGTGAGGGTGGATGCGGTGGTGCTCTGTTGGTGCTGGTGGGAGGTGGGTCCCCTGTCTCGACCGGGTCGTCGTGGTGGCAACATGGACGTGGCTGGGTGCCCTTTTCTCTGGCTTGCCTTCAAGGCTCCATGGGGTGCGAGGTGTGCTCTCCGACACCTCGTCGAAGCTGCGTTCTATCAAGATCTTCCTCAACAACGGTGAGTTTGCGCCGCCGTTATCCTTGGCCAGAAGGTCCTTCTTTGCGCTCGGATGATGCTGAGCTTCTTCTTCCACGAGTGGCGGAAGTGTGACCCGCGTGAGGGTTCCATCACGTGTGTCGTCCCAAGTGGCCAGTTCCCCGGCAGCGGCGCAGGTTCCCGGTCGGTGGCATCTCTAAGTTGCGGTGGAGGAGGGCGAGGACCTGATTGCTTTTTTCCTAGTTTTTCTATGGTCCTTTTTGTATCTTTAGCGCCCTTTTCTGCAGAACCCCCTTCTTGTAAGGGTTTCGATGTATTTGTACCCACCGCTTGGTTTTTATAAGCAACTTCTAGGGCATTCGTGAACTTTTCCCTTTCAAAAAAATATGGGTGGGAATAGGTAACCTTTGCTTGGAGCTTGATATGAACTTGTTCTATGCCGCCACCTCATCATGGTGGGAAATTGTCAAAAGACCCCTTTTTGAGATGCCCCATGGCTCGATGGGTTGAAGCCAAAAGAAATCGCGCCCCTGGTCTGTGCGGTATCTAAAATAAATGTAATGTCAAAAGTGCCTTGCATGAGCACACTTGGATTAGAAAAGTGAAGCTCGATAAATCCTTCTCCATGGCTCACGCTCACCAATATGTGGATCTCTGGGTAAAGCTAAGAGATTTCCACCTCAACAGTAATATTCATGACTACATTGTTTGGAAGTTTTGGCAGATGGACAATACTTGACGGCAACATCATACAAATCTCAATTCCTAGGGGGCAATGCTCCACGATGAACTCCTTGGGAAGGCTTGGGCCCCTTCAAAGATCAAGTTTTTTTCTTGGCTTGCCATCCGAACTGTCTTTGGAAGGCCGACTATTTGACCAAGAGGGGGGGGTGGCCTAATTGTGAGTTATGTCCACTTTGCAAGCAAGTGATGGAGTTGGTCTCGCACTTTTTCCACAAATACCGTTACACCCATTCTTCTTTGCAGGCTCATAAGAGATTGGATTGGTTTTCAGTCGATCACTACCCACAAATGGCCTACCATATCCCTCAAAAGTTGATGGTTTGGCGATGACGCCCCTCATTCTCCTCCTCTCTTGGGAGGTTTGGAACGTAAGAAATGCTCGTGTCTTCTGCACCAAACATGCGCAACCTCTTGCTGTCATTAAGAAGGAGGTTAGTCTTTGGGTTATTGCTGGTGCAAAAAAATTGGGTGAAATAATGCCGGAAGCGCAGCCTTTTGTAATATTTGGTACACATGAATCTTTCATGTAATGTAAAACTAACCCTTAATTAATCAACAAGGGCAAAGCTTCCTCCTCCCTTTTTTTTTTTGCATAAAACAGATAGTTGGTTTTTGGACGATGAGCATGCTCTACTGGGGAAAAGCTTGGTAGGAAGTCGACGAACTTGATAAATTAGAGGAGAACACGTCCATTGAGATTGAAAGTATGGTCCAATCGAATAAACAGGCTGCGCATCTTCTACGTGAAGAGGAGCTAAAGTGGTACAATCAATCGAAAGCTCAATTCATTTTGGAGGGAGACAATAGTGAGAGAGACTTTCATATGGTGGCTAACGGCCGACGAAGCAAGAAGGACATTATCTCTACTACTCACTCCGTCCAAAAATAGATATCTTAGTTTTTTTAAATTTTGGATGAATCTATATACTAAAAAGTGTCTACATTCATCCAAATTTTGATAAATTTGAGACATATTTTTTGAAACAGAGGGAGTATAATTTTCATTGAGGTGGTTTTCGTTGCCTCAACGTACGATCATATTTGAACGGTTTTGCCCCTTCACCAGCTAAGCAATTACTCACCAATGCCACCCGCGAGTCAAATTGCATACCGGGTCATTCTTTTTTAGCGGAGGAAAATACGAGCGGGATAGCGGTCTCGTGGCATCGATGGAGCCCAACCTAGGAGCACGGCTGTCGTGGCTTCCAAGCGGAGGGTAGTGGGCCGTGGTCGAGGTCGGGCGGGATCTCTGTGACCAGGAGATCTAGGCGGCAGTGTCCTTGACACATGCGCGGTCAACTCGAGACCACGCGCGGGACGGCTCGAGCTAGAGAGCGGGAGGCGGCGGCGGTCAGGGACGGGCAGAGATCAAGCAGAGTAGAGAGGGGTGTCGGCCTCGATCTTCCAAGCATGGACGGCTTGCCATCGAGCCGCCTCCACCTCCATCCTCTCCGCATCTTATCACACATGCATATGTGGTTCTCAGCTGCCGGCCAGCGGTGATGGGCAGGTCACGGGAGGATTAGTCTGTGCTTGGTTTGCCGCCACCGATGAGATCCAGGAGGACCAGATGGAAGCGGAGAAGGAGAGAGAGAGGATCCAGAGGAAGAAGAGGACGTTCGCGGCGCAACAGCCGATACAGGCAGATTAGCGCCGCATCTGCAGCGTTGTTTGCCTCGCAACGGCCATTACAGGAGGATCGGCAACGCACGCGTTCAGTTGTCAACACATCGTGCCATCTTCACTATCGTTGCATGGTGCTCCCATCACTGAGGTCAATCTATTTCACTCCTTCTCGCGGGGAACGCTTCCTCCTTCCTCGATGCACCCGCTCTAGCTCCACCCTATTATGCTACTCCTACTTATACGGCCTCTCTCCTTGCTGCAGATGCGTCCTCTGCTGGACGCGGTCAAGTCGTCAGGCCTGAGAAAGTACGCAACTCGGGCTTGCTCTCTATCCATGCCATGGACTTCTGCAACGACGTTTGCGTTGGCGTTGTGTCACATATTTGTGGCAAGCCTTTCAGGGGAACATGCAAACAAGCACCCTAATACATGAGCAGGCTTTTAATGTTTAGAAGACAAAAATGTCGGTTGTTGATTCTCCAATGAGTTGTTTAGATTGGTACATCCTGAATCGCGAAGAATTCACTTTGTCATACATCCACGTATGATGGTGTATTGATTGAGTCAAGCGGACTGTCTCAATCGTGCATGTAATGTAATGCTTCGCAAAAAGGGATGTAATGTAATGTTTCGCAAAAAGGGATCCATGATCAATTGACTGGTCACTTAGCATGAACTATTTCTTTCAAAAGAGTTGTTGATATTAGACATGTAATATAGGTGTAGTACATCAATCATATACATACCAATATATGTGAGGGGCTTTTTACTCACTTATATCAACATCTCAGGGTTTCAACAGTTGAGTGATCATATATTAACTTGAGATGCTCGTAAAATAAAATATTTTAACAGAGAAAGAAACATCATCGAATTTAGATCTAAGCAATTTTTTTATAAAAATCCAAAATATGAAATCAATATTATTAGAATCATATTGGAATATATTATTATATGACTATATTATATACATTTGATATTGTAGATGTCTATATATTTTTCTATATATGAAGCTTATTTTGTGAATTTTAAATGTAAATGTTTCACGAAGGTTCTGGATATCTTTTCTATACACGTGTATTTATTATTTGTACAAATATGTAATATGTATTTATTAATAAACTACGAAAACATGGCGCGCACGGGCATTCTGCTAGTCTAACATAATGAGGGCTATAATCATGGAACATGAACAACTAAACGCTTATGTAACAAAAATTATGAAATTTCTTTCCAACTCCTAAATGAAAGAAACGTCTCTCTCTATAAGTTTCCAAAAGATAATATACCGTGGGTTTCAAATGCAGAAAACAAATTTCGCATATCACAATTTTTAAGGAGAAGGTGGAAGTGATTGTTTTCCAAGTGGATCACAACACACCTCTATGCACGGATGGATTCCTTGCAGAGTTCTGTCAAAAAAGCAGGGATGTCATTAAGGATGACCTTATAAAAACCAATGGAGTAGTTTAGTTTCTTGCATGCTTTACACCTAGATTTGTTTAGATTAAATTGATAATACTAAGGAGTTTGAACTGATCCATCAGTCTGGGATGATTCGTCTCCTTAATGTCCTCTTCCAAAATTCACAAAGGTTGCAATAAATATATGTTTAACTAGGTGACGAACCTTGTGGGACGGTTGACTCAAACAACCTGCATGCAATGTAGGAACATCTTTAAACAGGGGTGGTATCCTACATGCGACTGTTTGGGATATTACACTAGAGAAAAATGAATGACGAAGTTTTTAAACTCATTTTAGAAAAGCTTATGATATGGTTAAAATTTTCCTTTTTAATAAATCTTAAGAATGATAGATTTCTATGAAAAGTGACTCGCATGGCTCCATAATTTATGTCTAGAGGCAATATAGACATGAAATTCAATGATGACACTTGTCATTACTTCCAAACCTAAAAAGGGACTTTTTTTTAGAGTGACCACGTATTTCATTAATAAAAAATCAAGTTACACTTACCTAAAAAAATCAAGTTACACGAGTAAACAAACATGGAAACTAACAGACAGACTAGGAGAAAATAGTCATCCTAAATTTTTTGCAGAGAACTACCCCTAGGGTTTTCTGCACTTGCCGAAGTTAGCGGTGACATGGTTATACCCTACGGGTACGTAACTTCAGCATACCTGGTCCAACCCAAGGAAGGCCCACAACAGATATACGCTGGCCCATGAAGATTTTCGGGTGGCCAAGGCCCATGACGACTTTGAATCCTTGGAGAGCAAGACTAGAGGAGATAGGAAATTCAAAGGGGTAAAACCCTAGAACTTGTAACCGACTAGGACTATGCCCGGAACCTGCCTAAGTCTATATAAAGGCCAGGAGGGCACGTCCTAGAGCACCTCGACTCATACTTTTGCACACGCATCCACGCCAGATCGAATCTGCGCACCCTGTAACCTTCGGTTCCGCCGTAATCAAAGAGCAGACAAGCAGGAGTAGGGTTTTCCCTCCGGGGGCCTGAACCTGGGTAAATCTCGTGTCCCCTGGTTGCTTGTCTGTTAACCGTGCCACGATCTCCAGCATCCCCATCTTCTCCAAAACCCAAGTCCCTAACAATGGGCATTGACGAGATTAAACCTCGTCAATTGGCGCCGTCTGTGGGAATTGGAGCTGCTGATTGTGCGGTCGTGACGGTTCCGACCCGATCGATCTACAACTCCGCGGCGACGGAGAGTCACCTCCTCTTCAGCGCTTTCGACTTCACCGCCCACTCGCCGGCCACCATGAAGGATTTCGAGCCCGTAGGCGACGGACTCGAAATTTTGTTCGGGAGTTTCTGCTTTCAGGTGGGACAAACTGGCACCCTCCGCCTCCCTGAGCGGGTTCCCGTGACGTCGATCAGGCCCGCTTCGTGGGCTCCACACCCCGTGCTACGCACGTCACCATCAACAGATGAGTTCTACAGCAGCAGCAGCTGCAACTCCGATCTGTGCGATCCACCTTCGGATGAAGGGACCTACGGTTCCGGATCCGAAAGCTGCGGCAGCAGCCAACCAATCTGCAAGCGCTATCTGTGCACCGCAGTCATCCAAACCGACGAGGAAACGCCTAACCCGCCGCCCAACCCCAACCCGCAGGACAGAAACGGCGAAAACAGTGGAAACGGCGATAACGGGGAAAACGGCGGTCACCTCATCCAACTTAGCAAAGAAGGATGGGTCGAAGCACGCCGCGCCGTCGCGGGCGAAATAGTCCTACCTCTGGACTCTCCACGTGATCTGCTGAGGGCATACCACTACCTCCTCATCGAGGAGCACAAGAAACAAGTCGAGATGCAGAAGACGCTCGATAAACGCAAGCAAGCAGCCTCTGAGTCCAGTGCACGACGAGTTGCGCTCTCCGCCATGGAACCCGGCTCTAGCACAAACAGAAATCAGGGAAACAAGCATCGCTCGCGGGTGGAAAACATGGACCCCAAGGAGCGGCGTGACGTGACCCGAACTCTCCATACATCGTTCATGGATATGGACGCTGACGGCAACATCATCCCGAAGACGCCACAAGCTGCGATCATGGCAGCCACTGCGTATCTCGCGGCTCACCCACCTCCGGAAGGGGACCCGAAAAGGGCCATGCATAAGTCCGCACTCACCGGACTAGGACTAATCGGAGCTGCGCTCCAAAAAGACGCTCCTGCGGAGCCAAAGAAGAAAGCTCCGGCCAGGCGCGGCCGGAGCCCCACACCCTCATCCGAAGAGGAAGAGGAGCACGATCTTCCTCGAAGGAAGAAAAGCTCCAACCGCCACAAACGCGATTACGACGCCAGAGACAAGCTTACACAGCGCAAGATCGACAAGGCACGCGCCAAACGCGCATGCTCGTCTGAATCTGAGATGGATGAAGACGAAGGAGAACTCTGCGGGGCTCGATGCTTCAGCAGATCCGTTCGGCGAACACAGATGCCACGCAACTTCAAGATTCCTTCGGATACTCCGAAGTTCAACGGCACGCAAGATCCAAAGTCCTGGCTCAGTGACCATCTGTCATCCGTCAAGCTCCACGGAGGCAACAAAGAAACCGCCATGCAATGCCTTCAGCTGCAGCTGACAGGCGCGGCGCGGGTATGGCTTAGCAGCCTATCATCAGGATCCATCCGAAGCTGGGAGGAGCTCGCCTACAGCTTCATCCGAAATTTCAAAGGTACCAGCAAGAGGCCCGCCTCAATCGAAGAGTTGCAAGCCTGCACCCAGAGAACGGGTGAATCTATTCGCTCGTACATACTATGCTGGTCTACGACCAAAAACTCCACAGCACACATCTCCGAAGAGAGGGCCATCGACGCCTTCAGGGACGGCATCAAGCGCCCATACTTCAAGGAGGAACTTGGGCGCGTAAAGCCCAAGACACTCGACCACCTCATGGAAATCGCCAATAGTTGGGCGGACGGCGAAGATTGCATCCAGCGACCGCAATCAGATGAAGAGGACGACTACGGCCGAAGACGCGAACGCCGCAGCAAGAGGAGATCGCGCGTCTACGAGGACTGCGACGGACCCGACATGGTCGCGGCCGGCTACGCCGACCGCCGCAACGACAACAGCCGCAACAGCGGAGGATACCACAACGGAAACTTCCGCGACAACGGACGACCAACGCAGTCGTGGCAACGCCGCGACAACGGACCCTCAGCATTCGACAAACTTTCGGGTCCATGCACCATCCACTTCTACATCGACAAACAGGATGGCAAAAAGAAAGCCAACCACATGCTCAAGGACTGTCGCGAGTTCCAGAAACTCAGCGAAGACATGATGCAGATGAGGCAACAAGCTCCAATTCCTGCGTTCGGAAACGCACCTGCACCAGGTGAAATAGCACACGGAGCTCCTCCACCGCCGCCTATCGGAGGCCAAAACCAACCAGTCGCACCAGCGCAAAACAACACCGGGGTCCCATATCCCCCACCAAAGGGAGCACTAAACATGATCCAGAAGGGACACCCAACAAACAGGGTGCAGAAGAAAATCACCCGACAAATCAACTTGGCCGTGGCAACTCCGCCTGCAATCCCTGAGTACCTCAGCGGATCGGAGTCCTGCATCACATTCACTCGCGCGGATCACCCTTGCCAGATCCCTCGCCCAGGTCATGCTGCCCTGGTGCTGGAGGCGCAGATCGGAGGCTTCGAGATGAGTCGCGTCTTCATGGACGGCGGCAGCGGCATCAACCTAATGTTCGCAAGCACTCTAGCAGCTATGCGGATCCCGCAATGCAGCCTGGAACAATCAGACAGAATGTTCCACGGCATTATCCCAGGAAAGGGCATCTTCCCCCTGGGCAAAATAGGACTCGACGTCATCTTCGGGAAGCCGGACAACTTTCGGCAGGAGCGCCTAGAATTTGAAGTGGTGGACTGGTCGTCGCAATACCATGCTATCCTGGGACGTGTAGCATTCGCAAGGTTCCTGGCCGTCCCACACTACGCATACCTACTACTCAAGATGCCAGGACCAAGGGGCGTCATCACAGTCCACGGGAGCTTCACCCGATCGGACCAATGCGACAGGGATTTCAACAAAATCTCCCAGTCCTTCGGCATGCAAGACGAGCTTGTAAGGCTCCACGAGGTGACGGACAATGGGCTACCCCCAGTCACAAGGCAGAACGCACCCGACATGTCCTTCGACTCCATCGTCAACACCAAGAAAGTACAGGTCCATCCGACAGACGCCTCCAAGACGGCGCTGATCGCCAACGACCTCAGCATCGCATAGGAAGGCGCGCTCGTCGAATTCCTCCGTGAGCGCTGGGAAATATTCGCCTGGTGTCCTGCGGACATACCAGGAGTTCCCAGGGAATTCGCCGAGCACGCACTCAATGTCTTCCCAGACACCAAACCAGTCAAGCAGTCCATCCGAAGACTGTCGGAACCACGAGCCGAAGCTATCGGCAAGGAGATCAACAGATTACTCGTAGCAGACTTCATCCGGGAAATCAAGGAAAGCGAGTGGCTGGCAAATACGGTGATGGTCCCGAAGAAGGACACGGACATCCTGCGGATGTGCGTGGACTTCACGTCACTAAATAAACACTGCCCAAAGGACCACTTCCCTCTTCCTCGAATCGACCAGATCATCGATTCGACTGCAGGTTGTGAGAAGCTCTCCTTCCTCGACGCCTACTCAGGCTATAACCAGATTCGACTCAAGGTCGAAGATCAAGAGAAGACGGCGTTCATCACACCGTTCGGAGTATTCTGCTACAATACAATGCCTTTCGGGCTAAAGAACACGGGTGCCACGTACCAGCGATGCATGCAGGCCTGCCTCAAGGACCAGATCGTCCGCAACGTCCAAGTATATGTCGACGACATAGTCATAAAAACCAAGGAGGCAAGAACACTTATCGACGATCTCAGCGAGACATTCGACAACCTTGATCGCTACAGGATCAAGATCAATCTAGAAAAGTGCGCCTTCGGCGTCCCCTCGGGTTAGCTGCTCGGGTACTTCATCTCTCAACGAGGAATCGAAGCGAACCCGAAGAAAATCAAAGCTATCATGACAATGGAGCAGCCGAAAAACCTCAAGGGCGTTCAGCAGCTCGCAGGGCGAGTAGCGGCACTAAGCAGGTTCATCAGCCGCATGGGCGAGAAGGCCCTACCATTTTACCAGCTATTGCGCAAGGCAGACAAGTTCGAGTGGACACCAGAAGCCAACGACGCATTCGAAAGCCTCAAGCGGCTCCTCTCCACCTCGCCCGTTTTGGTCACGCCAAAAGAGCGCGAGCCCCTGTTGCTGTACATAGCAGCCACACACCAGGTGGTCAGCACAACACTCGTGGTCGAACGACCCGAAGAAGTCAAGACCCACGGGGTACAACACCCAATTTACTACCTCAGCGAGGTACTCACTCCAACAAAACAGTGGTACCCGCACTACCAGAAGCTGGCCTACGGCGTGTTCATGACGGCTCGACGACTGAGCCACTACTTCCAGGAGCATCAGGTGATGGTCGTCAACGAGGCACCCCTGAACAGCATCCTGAATAACCCAGAGGCTACAGGACGCGTGGCCCTGTGGGGCATTGAACTATCACCCCTGGATATCATCTACGAGAAGCGACACGCAATCAAATCTCAAGTCCTTCCAGACTTCCTGGTACACTGGATGGAGCTGCAGCTGCCTGACACCCCAGATATGTCACAGTCCTGGACAATGCATTTCGACGGCTCCAAACGCGAAGCCGGAGCAGGGGCAGGAGTCATACTGACCTCCCCGCAAGGTGACAAGATGAAGTATGTCCTTCGGATGAAATTCAGAGCCTCCAACAACGAGGCCGAATACGAAGCCCTCATCCATGGCATGAAGATGGCAAAAATATGCGGCGCAACGCGCCTGGTCATCTACGGTGACTCCAACCTCGTCGTACATCAGACGATGAATGAGTGTGACGCACACGCCGAAAACATCATCGCGTACCGCGCGCTATACAACGCACTCGAAGGAGAATTTGACGGATGTGAACTTCGGCACGTTGGAAGAGAGAGCAACGAGGAGGCCGATAGACTCGCCAACATCGGCTCCACTTGTGCAAAGGTGCCACCAGGTGTGTTCCTCGAACAAATCTACGTGCCATCCATCAAGCGGAAATTCCCCAAAGGATCACCCAAAGAAGCAGAACACTCGGGGGCTACGCTACCCGAAGGTCATGAAGGACCCGAAAAGTTGGATACCGAAGTTGCCATGGTCAACCTGAAGCAGGTCATGGCAGTCGAAGAAACTTGGACACGTCCATACCTCCAGTTCCTGATAAACGGAGAATTGCCAGACAGCCCGACAGATGCCCGGCGCATATCTCGTCGGTCAAAAGCCTTCACCATCATCAACGGCGAGCTGTACAAACGCAGCATTACAGGCGTACTACAACGGTCGTCACCATCAATGACGGCAAGGCCATACTCCAAGATATCCATGAGGGCATCTGCAGCCACCACGCAGGCAGCCGCTCCCTCATCGCCAAAGCTCTGCGAGCAGGATTCTACTGGTCCCAACAGCAGATGAGGACTTCTTTGTTTTCCCCATGGCGCTACAGCGGTGGTGGCGATGACAACGCAGAAAGAATGAAGGAAATGTGGAAGGAAAGCTAAGCGCGCAGCAAGAATCGCTCAAGAACAAGGAGGAAGTAAACAGATGAACTGGTGCGGTGAAAAACAAACCATGATTTCACCCAGGATTATAACAGCGAAGACGACGCACGCTGGCCGTCCATCGAGAAGACCTAACGCCAACAGTAGATCTGGCCGTACATGTGTCAACACCACAACGAACCGTCCTTACCACGCCGTCCACTACGCGCGGAAATCGAGGAGACGCCGTAATCATCTCCACGCCGCGTGTGACCAGTCAATTCAAAATCAGCAAGTGGGACCCACGCTTCGTCCAGTCAAGTCATCTCTGGCATAACAGACGCTTGAGGTCATCGATCGTAAGCACTGGCGTCATCAAAAGCTATACTAGCATCACTTTGGCTCCACGGCTAAGAGTACTCACTGGAATCTACGATTCGACTAAATACTCGGGGGCTACTCCTATCAGGAGCACTGACCGCGCACCCGACAAACAAATAAGGACAAAATTACTTCTCTGAGTCCTACGTCGAGTCTACGATTCCACTACGGACTCGGGGGCTACTCCCATAGGGAGGATGAATTTAAGCATCCGAAAATTTTCGAGTCCTGCGGACCTAATGACTGAAACAATGTTTGGACTAAAAGTCTCCGTTCGAGTCTACGACTCGAACAGACACTTGGGGGCTACTCCCATAGGGAGCGCTGGTCGCGCACCCTATGAAATCTTCGACTACGATCTTCCGGATCCGCATGCAAAAACTTTTTTGGCAACTCTGCCCCAACAAAACGCTAAGTGAGCAACAATCTCCTTGGCCACCCGAAGCACCTCCGAGGTGATAAATGTTCGGATGCTGCGTCTGCGACGCAAAGATAAGACCTACAGATATCATATGATGGCCTGGCAACGCACCTGACTGCGCTCTGCTAGTATGAATCCGTACCAGCAGGTACGATGAAAAATCCCGACGAACGCGTTGGGTACACCAATTAAAATCACTGGAATTCCACTCCTGTAAGTCCTCTGTGGCCTGAGTCGAATTACGCCAGCATATGTTCCAGGTCCGGGTTGAGGGACCCGAACCTGAAGAAGATCGTGTCGTTTCGTCCTAAGACAGTTAACTGACCCTGATCCGTCGGGTGAGTCAGGCACACGCATCAACAATCCCTGCACACATATACACTATTAATGAATAGCTGCACCCGAAAGATGGAAGAGTCCTCAGCCGAATCTACGATTCGACTGAACACTCAGGAGCTACTGACATGGTTATACCCTACGGGTACGTTACTTCAGCATACCTGGTCCAACCCAAGGAAGGCCCACAGCAGATATACGCTGGCCCATGAAGATTTTCGGGTGGCCAATGCCCATGACGACTTCGAATCCTTGGAGAGCAAGACTAGAGGAGATAGGAAATTTAAAGGGGTAAAACCCTAGAACTTGTAACCGACTAGGACTATGCCCGGGACCTGCCTAAGTCTATATAAAGGCCAGGAGGGCACGTCCTAGAGCACCTCGACTCATACTTTCGCACACGCATCCACGCCAGATCGAATCTGCGCACCCTGTAACCTTCGGTTCTGCCGTAATCAAAGAGCAGACAAGCAGGAGTAGGGTTTTCCCTCCGGGGGCCTAAACCTGGGTAAATCTCGTGTCCCCTGGTTGCTTGTCTGTTAACCGTGCCATGATCTCCAGCATCCCCATATTCTCCAAAACCCAAGTCCATAACAATGGGCATTGACGAGATTAAACCTCGTCAAGCGGCTGTCGCCAAACACCAACGCTGACTTGTTATCACCCACGCTATTCAAGATTGTGGATTGGGGGTAATATGATGGCTGTCCCGACTAATACAATTTTTTTTTGTCAAATTACGGGAGTGGTGCCATGTCCAGAGGCGGACCTTAATGGAGGCCAAAAGGGCCATGGCCCCCCCCAACTCAACTATAATTTGCACCATACTACTAAGTATTTATCAACTTTTTACCATACAAAACACAAAATAATTCAATTTGCCCCCCAACTGCTATCAATTGCCTTTTGGCCCCTCCTACAATATTGTTCAAGGTCCGCCGCTGGCCATGCCTAATGCTAATTATATCAGTTGCTTGAGCTTCCTCCTCCTTCATTGGAGGATCTTTGGTCCCGATGCGGATGAGTCCGATGGATTTTGGCGCCCCAAGTGGTCTCGTCCTCGGCGGTGAAGAAAACGGCTGCATATGGTGGCTAGGCACGGCACTCAAGGACTCGCACGCGTTTTGCGGGTCAACGTGATATCTTCTAGGGTGCAATATGAAAAAATCTAAGGGTCCGTGTGTACATTCTGGAGCCACTAAGGCCTGTGTGCCTGTGCCTTGGGATGAAGCCCATGCCATGGTGGGGCAGTTGTCTAGGTTGATTCTTTTCGGGGAGGGAGGGTCCTATTCTCCGCTCAACGCACGCCTGGGTGTTTCCCCAACATGGCCTAATGCGGTCTAGTAAGAAGTATTATTTCCTTTTTTTGCTCTAAAAAAATAAAAACGTTGGGACATTTAAAAAGTTCAAATTTGAAAAATGTTAAATTATTCAAATTAAAATTAAAAAGATCAAAATTTGAAAAATATTCAAATTCAAAAATTATTCCAATTTAAAAAATATTCAACTTCAAAAATTGTTCTGATTTAGAAAATGTTCAAATATTTAAATTTCTAGCTTTAAGAAAAAATAAAAAAGGAAAAAATAAAAAAGAACCGTCCAAAAAACGAAACACTGAAGCCAGAAAAGAACGAGAGAAAACCGGTACAAACTAAACAGAAAACCCACAAGAAAAAACAAAGAAAAAAAATGAACACAGTGCCTAATACGCCTGTCCCTCCCAACCAATGGAAACACTGAGGCGTGCTAACTGCTAAGGGGAGAATAGAAAATTCTCACACGGTTGCTCATCAAGCAAGAACTGCATGGATTCCGCCACCCGTAGATTTCCCGAAAATCAATGTTGATGCGGGTGTATCCAAGTAGGATGACAAGGGTGTTGTTTGTCGGAGCAATGGTGACATTTACCTTGAGCCTTGGATTTTTTTACAAATATGACCCTCTGCAATTTGTCATCGTCAAAAATACCCCTCTCGCATCGCAAAATTCAAAAATGCCCTGGCGGGAGCTGAAAAGGCGACACGTGTCACTTCCCGCCACGGGGGTGGCAGGATGTTCCTCCCGCCACAGGGGGTGGCGGGATGTTCCTTCCGCCTTTGGCGGTGGCGGAATGACGCCGTGGGGCCCACCAGCGGGAGCGCGAAGTCGAACCTCCCGCCAGCGCCAAGTCGAACCTCCCCGCTGGCCCGGCCGTGGAGCCCATCTCATCCCGCCATTTTTCCTGGCGGAAGGAACATCCCGCCACCCCCTGTGGCGGAAGGAACATCCTGCCACCCCCCGTGGCGGGAGGTGACATGTGTCACCTTTTCAGCCTCCTGCCAGGGTATTTTTGGCTTTTGCGGCACGAGGGGGGTATTTTTGAGAATGACGAATTGCAGAGGGTCATATTTGTAAAAAAATCGGAGCCTTGACTATTGTTTTCAAAGGTATCACAGACCCATCAATCCTGAAAACAATGGCTTGTCGTGAAGTCCTGGAGCTTGCTGAAGATTTACATTGCATCGGACTGTAAACCGGTTGTGTCGGATATCTCAGAGGGAAGCTCGGGAAGAAACACCACTATCATCTTTATGAGATCAAAACGAGAGCAGCTCGATTTCATCTTTGTAAATTTATTTTTGAGAGCCGAACTTCGAATTTTGGAGCCCACCACCTAGCTAGATACTGTATATTACAGGGAGTTGGCCGCCATGTTTGGTTACGTGCTAGTGCTACTACGGCCCCTTTTTGGTTGGCTGTTTTTTTAGCCCAAAACGGGTGTAACTTACTGTTCCTAATTTTTTACAGATTAGATCCTAAAACAGCGTTTGGTTGGCTGTTTAGATTTCCCCTTGTGCCAGGTTTCCGGCTGATTCCCCACGTTAAAATCACGGACCATCGACGGTCATGCAAAAAATTCGGCGGTTTTGCCGTGCACGAACAATTCCGCTGGAATTAATTACGTGGGGGGAAATTAACAAAGTTTCCAAGCGGGGCCGTATTCTGAAAACACTCCTGTAAACATATTACCAAGAAAAAATCTACGTAGCAGGTTGTAAAAAAAAAGGGCAAATCTATTCCTACGATCGGTGGATGATCAATCCTGGCGGGCTGAGTCTTATCGTCCATCGTGCGGCAACTTCAGACATAGAGAGTGCATATTCTGCCGCTAAATGACAAATCGGATCAGAACTAGCTTACAATCAAATCCAAAACTTAAAATGACATATAGATCAAACTGTTTGTCCGATTTGGAATCCGTTTTCACCGTTGGACTAGTCACGACGAGAACTTCAAAACTAGATCCCATGTTAATATGTTTCGATGAAAAAAATTGAACCAAAAAGTTATCCAATTAACACATGAGTTATCCATATAATAATATGTATGTTATCCACCCTATAATACATAAGTTATCCAGCATATAAACGTGTTGGGTATAGACGTTTTCGCATACATGTTGAGCAATTTTAATCGAAGCGGGATAGCCTAGTTGTTAGGGTAGTGAGACTTTATTGCTATCAATGCGTTAGTGTCGACGAGCGATAAAGTCTCGGTACCCTAAAACGGTTTTAGGCTTTGTCATCCCTCGGTAGCATCGATGGACAACGAAGTCAAGCCGCTAGACTAATGGTTGAGCGTTACGTTGTTCACTATGGCTTACTGTGGTGGATGATTGGGGCATAAGACCCCATTTATTTATATTATATGCAAAAATTTTAATTTTAGTTCCTTTAATGAAATTATGTTTGATGTTTCACGCGGTAGCCTTTCGAGATTGAGTAGTTCATACGCTACGAGAGCGGCGAAGAGCAACAAGGCCGAGCCGTTAGAATAACATTCTATATTCTGTTTGTAGGTAAATTTTTATAGCGATGGATAACTTATATGTTATTAGGTGAATAACTTACATACTGAAGGCTGGATAACTCTCGTGTTAAGGGTGGATAACTTATGAATAAATAAAAAAGTTATATGTCCATAACACGTGATTGTGGATAATTTTATAGTAGTGGATTACTTACATCTTATTGGGTGGATAACTTGTATGCTGAAGTCCGGATAACTCCCGTGTTACGGGTGGATAACTGTTGGTCCAAAAAAAGTTGTCAGAATATATCAACATTGGATCTAGTTTCGAAGATCTTGCCGCGACTAGACTAACAGTAAAAACAGATTTTAAATCGGACTAACGATTTGACCTACAATACATTTTCAATTTTGGATTTGAATGTAGCTAGCTATAATCGGTTTTGTCCTTTAGTGCCTATTCCACGTGTATATGAGGCGTCTCAAACCTTCGCTGTTTTGGATCGCGAAGCCGAACACAGCGGAGCAACGGCTGTCCGATCCGCCAAGTTTTAATTCTTATAGAACGGTCGTTAGGTAGCAATGTAAAAAAAGAAAAAGGGGGAAATCCCATTCTCGTCTCCCCTCTGTCCCCGTTTCTTCCAGAGGGTTCCTGTGCAGCTCCGAAAAGAAGAGAGGGTTCCTGTGGGTTTCTCGGCCGACCACCGCCGCCGCCGCCAGCCGCCAGCCACCAACCCACAGAGCCGTTCCCTCCCCCGAACTCGCTGACCGATAGCTCCGTCGGCGTCCCGGGCCCGCAGCTCCTCCGACCTCCCGCCTGACTGTTGCAATAGCCCGTTGAGATGTTGGTTGCACGGTGCAGCGGAAGTGGCACCGGCGCCCATCTGACGGCCCAGAGGATGAAGGAAGCTTGGAGCGACCGTGGCGCCGGCAGGACTTCTTTCTGCCCGTGCTCCTACCCCCACCGGCTGTCTGCTTCGGCATCGCGGCCCTCCATCTCATACCCCCACCGGCTCTCTGCTCGGCCATTGGTAAGTTCGGACTTATCTCTGTTAACTGTTTCTTATACCTGTTGTAAAAAGAACCAGATTCTCGGAGGATTGCTGGCTCGGCAAGTGTCCTCGATGTCATCAATTCCCTAGAATATATTACCTTACCTTTAGCCACAACATCACTATAAATGCAGTTCTTACAAAAGGCTCTAGTTGTATCAAACTTAGACGGTTCCTAAAGGAGGAAACGTTGTCTAACAATCTGGTAAATACTTGTAGTCAGGTTCGAATTTTGGACGAACCGGACAAAGTTAGGTGGTTGTTAGCAAGATCTGGTGAGTTTTCTGTCAAGTATTTTTACATGTATTTGTCTGGCAGGAGAGTAAATTTTCTTTATAAGTTTTTTGGAAGCTGAGGATTCCTTTGCGTACCAACTACCAAAGTTTTCTATTGGCTGGTTGTGAAAAACCCTGTTCTTACCAGAGATAATTTTAAATAGAAAGGAAGGAATGGAAGGTTCTGATTTGTGTGAGTTCTGTAATGCTCATGAAACACAACAGAACCTCTTCCTTTTCTTGCAGGGATATCCTTGAGCATTAGGATGTTTCCTGGTTCATTTTCTGAATTGTACCAACAAGATCCTACTAATGTTGCTACCTTTTCTGGGTTGATTTGTGTGAGTTCTGTGTTGCTACCTTTTCTGGGATTGACAGGAAGGTAGTGATGATAGGTGCTGTTGCAATTTGTTGGACTTTATGGAATACGAGAAATACATCGTATTTCCAAAGTTGTCCGTCCAAAAGATCCTACTAATGTTGTTCCTTTTGCATTCATTATCTGAATTCTTGGGTAAAATTGCAGAGAAGTGTGCTGGGAAATCTTCTTTAAAGGGCTAAAAAATGGCTAATGTGGAGCACGAGGTCTTTTGGTGACAGCAGCTGGGATCCTGTCAACAGGAGGCTGGCTATGTAGTTGCTGATTCGCCATAAAATAAGTGATGTGCTTCTTCCGCCTCTCCATGACTCCATCAAAAGCTATAGCTCTGAAAAACCTTGTTTGAAAGATGTTGTGGCTTTATGCGCTTTCTGTGTTACAATTTTTTTGTTTATTTCTTCCCGCTGCTGTGACCCTCTGGCATTCGGTTGTTCTGTCTTTAGGCCTTTGACTCTTGATCGAAGTCACATTCGGTTGTTCTGTTATTAGGTCTTGACTCTGCAAAGTAACCTTTTTTTCTTGATAATTCTGCAAAGTAACCTGGTGACTACTGTGACTTCACCCGATTTCATAATAAACTTGGGAACCCTCTTTGGGGTTCTTTCCATGGAAAAAGGTGACCAGATGAACTCTAATCCACTGGCATTGCCTTTGCACCTTGCAGCGTTGCTCCACTGTTCCTTCTCCTGATATGGAGGAGTGGAGTATGGAGGAGTGGAGCGTCACTAAGAAGAGAAGGAATGAGGAATGGGTGATATTGAAGGCGGAGGTCGCCCACATGTTTCAGCCACTGGTTCGTAACCTAAGCAAGATTTTTGCACTCCGAAGCCCTTATGATCTCGAGGACTACCAAATCGGCATGTTTTTTGGTGCGTTTGAATTAAATTATTCCATTATATATTATGTTTAATTGGTGAACCAATACAGTACCCCTCACATTACAGTGTTTATGTCTATTTGTAGGTACGTTTCTTGGCTGTGTTGGCTGTTACCAGCTGTGGAAAATAGCGCCTTCAACATTTGTGGATTGTGCACTGGCTCTTCTGATGTATAAACTTAGTATTGTATCCTCGGAGCTGCATCGACACAACAAGTCAAACAGCTTGACCACCCGGATGAAATTTGGTACTCCTTTACGTCTTTTAATGCTTACACCAGAATGGTTTTTGCCTCTTTGCACTAATGCCATATGTCCACTGCAATATTTCTCCCTGCATAAGTTTTTATTTCGAGAAAGTTGTATAAGTTTCCATGAACTGAATAGTTAACGCAACTTTCGCGAGTGACTGATCAATTGCAACATTTAAATCATTGGGGGCCTTTAGCAACATTAAATATCTTCGTTGGCATTAATTATTACTGTATTTCTTACACATTCATATATAATTTATAACTGACGGTTACTTTTGCAAATAACAAGTCCTTCAGTTTTTATTTCCATTGCTCAATCTCATTCTTGTTTGTAGTTTTTGGACATTCATTGGATATCCTTCGCAATGTAGGTACCATTCTTGTCATGGTTTTGAAGGATATCAAGAAAAACTATGTCCTCCTGGATGCTATTAGGTCAGTATGCAGATGTCTAACTAACGAATCATTTAGTAGTCAGGTGCGACAGTTTCACGTAGAATTATTGCTGGCATTTTAAAAGATGAAGGATATCCTTCTTCTAACACTGAAATACATACTCTAGAATGGAAACTTACTCTCCAATTTATACATCATTCTGTTTTGATGTTTCTTGTTTTTTCATGTATTTTTTTATATTTTGTATAACTTGTGAAGCTCACGTACCAGCAATAAAACCTCATAGAAGTTATACTTCAGGAGTTACGGTTATCTATAAGTTATATTTCGGGAGTTATGGTTATCTACATATAGGTCATCCCCACAGCGGTAGCTAATGCGTTTTGGCATCCACAAAAACCTTGTGACAGATGTTATTCTTAGGGGTACATTATAAGTTTATAACGCTAGAAAACATTCCTAGAAATTTGAATCGTGAAGGGCAAACTAGAACAATATATATTTGTGATGCTGAATTCATAATTAAGATCGGAACTGTAATGTAACGCTTACGTGAGATGGGTGATAGAAGAGAAAGATGGGGCCATATGGGGTCTCATTTTTATTTCTTGCCATTATTAGATATTTCTGTTTGTATGTCATTTTGTTCCGCTGCCCCAGTTTAACTTTATTTTTTCTGAGAAGTGTCAGGGTGATGGAAGAGAAATAATGTGTGCCTCTGCTAGATTTTTGCCAAGTTTATGCATTAGCTTTGGTGTATTAATATTGGAGCCTGAACATGAACGTATGATATACTTTGTATTATTAGCGGTGTGATGGTTTTGATGAGTATATATAATCCTTCCACAGCTGTTTGTTCCATCTGTATGTTTCTTATGTATTAGATATATACAGCTTCGCAATCATCTTTCAATAGTCTGCCAATCTTTGGTGAAACTCTTTGTAGATTATAGATTCCTGAGTCCTACTTTATGCATGTAATCTCAAGTTCCTGTATCTAGTGTATCAATATGATGCAAGGTGAGAGTTAACTCAGGAGCTCTGACCTTTTGTCAACTAAATACGAAACCGACAATACCATCAAAACACTTTGTTAATAGACTGGGCATCTTTGGAAGTTCCAGTACAGTAGCATTGTACCTGTCTGTCCGTTTGATTATGAAACAATTACACGTGTCATTTTTTGTCATGCATGCATTTTGGAGAATGGTTCATTCGAGCACACTGACTAAAAGCTGTTTCATGATGACATAGGATGCCTGTTTTCCTCCTTTACATCTGTTGTTTCTTATTCGATGTCGCTGGGTTGAAGAAGTACGGGAGGAGGGCCCTAATCTCGTTGGTTACTCTGCTGAGGATGAGAGGTGGACTCAAAGAAATCTGGAGGATCATGTGGTGGCCTGGCTATGTTTCTCCCTACGATGACGTTGTCATGTTGTCAGATGTGGAGCATGCATGAGGTTAGAGCAGACCCTCTTAGGTCTCTTTTTGGATGATTGGGATACGCAAGGGAGTTCTGGTCGTATATGCAAGGGATTATTCGGTGTAGTCCAGTCCATGGGTGTATGCGTCCGCTTGTTCCAGACTCCGGGTAAAGAATTTGCGGGACTTGCCATGTCTGTGTACTGGTTATGTGTAGTAGTTGCCTGCCTATCTGCATATCTTCAATCCTACTGGGATTTTGTAGTGATCACTCGGGAGTATTATATCTCTATATATCTACCAACTGGAGTAGTAATATCATTGCTTTTCTATTCGAACAAGTACCGTGCAAATTGAAATTTGTTGCACTGTTGTAGAGCAGAAACGAAGAAGTGTACTGCGGGCACCGTCCTGGGCCTGGTGTGGGCAAGGTGATACACTTGTGCAGGAGTTCACAGTCGCTCTTATACAAGGCACAAGAATGCCCTGGGAGCACACAGTTGGACATATCAGAACCTGGACTGCTGAGTCGTTGCAGCATTGTGGAAGAAAACAGATAAAGGAGAAAAATGCTGGGCTAAGACCGATGTGGCAAGCACCTGTGGGTGATTTTCTTCAAAATAAACATTGATGGAGCGTTTCATGCCGCACATAAGAGGGGAGATTGGGGATTTGTCGTCAGAGACAATACTGGAGCAATCAGAGGCTCTGGAGTCGCTAGCGCTATACAAGCTGAAGCACAGGCGTGCACAGAAGCTGTGCATGCAGCGACTGCACGGGGAATGGTGAATATTCAGGTTGAGTCGGATTCCCACGTTCATCTTCGTGCGATCCAGAGCAATGAGCTAGACCTGACACCGGAGGGTCTGATCTATCGGGACCTGCGAGTCCTTTTACGTCTAAACTTTAATCAAGTTAGCTTTTCTTTTACCACATGGGTTTAGTTTGTAATAATCTAGCACACTGTCTTGCTGCTTATGGTGCCAACCGACAGGACTCTCGGCTACACTGGTCGGAGTCTCTGCCGGACGATGTACAAGTCATGGTGGCCAGCAAGTTTGCTGAGCCTAGTGTTTAATGGAATCGGGTGTTCCATCTCAAAAAAAAAAAAAGAATGTGGAGACATACATGCCGCGAATTTGGAAGTTTTTAATAACATTTCAAAATACGTTAAAATACATTTCAAATAAAAAAAGGATATGCACCTAGAGTCAAAACACGGTCGTCCATTGATTGTACCCCAGGAACCAGACCAGGAGTAGCAAATACAAAACAAAAAATATCAGGATTCTATTCTGGAAGTTCATTCATTAACGAATCCACACATCAAAAACCTGTATTCGGTAACCAATCCATACATGAAATCGTAGCTACATCATCAGCATCAACAACATATCGAGAAAATAACGAATCCACACATCAAAAACCTGCATTCGGTAACCAATCCATACATGAAGTCGTAGCTACATCATCAACATCAACAACATATCGAGAAAATAACAAATCCACACATCAAAAACCTGCATTCGGTAACCAATCCATACATGAAATCGTAGCTACATCAACAACATATCGAGAAAATAACGAATCCACACATCAAAAACCTGCATTTGGTAACCAATCCATACATGAAATCGTAGCTACATCATCAACATCAACAACATATCGAGAAAATAACGAATCCACACATCAAAAACCTGCATTTGGTAACCAATCCATACATGATATCGTAGCTACGTCAACAACATATGGAGAAAATAACGAATCCACACATCAAAAACCTGCATTTGGTAACCAATCCATACATGATATCGTAGCTACATCAACAACATATCGAGAAAATAACGAATCCACACATCAAAAACCTGCATTTGGTAACCAATCCATACATGATATCGTAGCTACATCATCAACATCAACAACATATCGAGAAAATAAGAACCTGTATGTCAAAAACTGATTCCCCATTGTTCCTAGGTGCAACTATCCTTGAGCTACTTCACCAACCATTGTTCACCACCATCAAATGCAAGTTTACCAGAAAGATTTTACAAGAGCAACCACCAGAGGTAGAATGTGCATGAGCACTTTGTGAACCTTCTCCGCCTTCTCGCAGAGCCTAACAATGTATGCAGCCCAGCTCACACTTGCCTCATCCTTACAGGCCATGACACCAACGCCGAAAGCAACGACAAGGATCGCGATCGAATAGGCCAAAGGCTTAAGTGCATACCAAAGTCTCATGAGCCTCGACGTGTTGGATGGCGGCGGTGGCGGGGTGTCACGCGAAGCGGGGAGCGGATCGGCCGGAGGTGGTGGTGGTGGCGCGTCGGTGGCGCAGCGCAGCAGGAGGAGACGAGGCCGCGTAGTCCCACCTGCTGCATGACGGAAGAGGAAATTAGGATCAGCGGGGGGAGGGGGAGAGGGGGAGGAGGAGACGACGAATAGCTACCTGGATGCAGGGCAGCGAAGTGCCCGGTGGCGGAGCAGGTGCCGGTGAAGCGCACGGCGGCGGCGGAGGTGCCGGTGAAGCGCACGACGGCGGAGCGGGGCGGAGAGAAGCGTGCGGTGGCGGAGCGGGGTGAAGAGAAGCGCGCGGTGGCGGGGCGGCGTCGCGCCGAGGTGAGGCCCCTGGCGGCGGAGCGCGTGCCAGTCACGTGGATACCTGCATTGACTCCGAACCTGAGGAAGCCCGCCGCTCCGAGTGCGGTGGTCGCCATCAGGCCCAGCGGGGTTTGTCGCCGACGAGTTCCCTTTTTCCCCCTGCCGGGCGAGTGAATTTACTCTTTTTTTTCCTTCAGGGTAGGTAGGGGTTTTCTGATTTGGAGCCTTGTGATTTCGAAAATCGAGACTGAATTTCGAAACCCAGTATCTAACTTTCGGCTGACCAGAAACTAGTCTTATCGCGTGTGCCCTGCGATCGGCATCGTGCGGCTGTCGTGCCGCTCCAGCTCGCGTCCCACGCGTTGTGGGTCGTCCGTCGCGGCTGACCCCACGTTTAGGAGAGAGTGCATATCCCCATTCCGCCCCGAAATCCCCTCTCCGCCGCCGCCGGCGACTCCTTCGATTTCTCCCCCGCCGGCGGCGTCTTTGCTGCTCCCCGTCAGCCGACGCGTGCTCCGCTGCTTAGTTGGGGTCTGACCCTACCGGAGGCGAAGCTGACGTAGTTGAAGACCTGCGAGCGAGGAGGCGATGGGCGGTGAGAAGAAGCGGCGAATGAACAGGAGCAGGTGCGGATGCGGGAGAAGAACTTTGAGCTTGCGAACAAGCTGGAGACGGAGCGCAAGATGCAGCCGGGGCGCGTGTTGGGGATGCAGCCCTGGCAGGTGGCCATCTGGTTCTTAGAACCACAGCTGGAGAAGGACCATGACGTGCTGAAGTGTCAGTTCGATGCTGTCCAGGACGAGAACGACACCATTCTCTCCTACAACAGGAAGCTCCAAGCCGAGGTACACTAGTAATAGTACAATGCAAAGTAGCCTGCGCAATTATTTCAGTCCTGCATCTGATTGATCGTCGCCAGCCGCCAACCAAACTATACCAGCGTGCTGCCTAGCTAGATCTGCGGGGTGGTGTTCTGTGGAGAGACGCCATTTCGGTTAGGCTTCCCTGCCGAACAAACTATTGGTTGGCGATTTCCGGCTGCATGGGCGGAGCTAGGATCTATAATTTGGTGTACAGAGCATACAAAAAAAATCATAGAATGACAATAGAACACCGTCCACTGCCTTGCTCGCGGCTCGCGACAGAGCCACAAATTTAGGACCGGCCACGCCTCCTTCCTCCAGGTCCAGTCGACTGCCGCTGCACACCGCCACGCCTTAGACCGGCTCCGGTCAGTGTCACTTCCGAATTGTCCAAGAACATCAGCGCAGCCACGAGACCTGGTTGGCTTGCTGCCTGTGACCTGCATGTTGTCCCCAGCTACTCCCGATCAACTAGGGAATTGAGAATTGGAGCTGAGCAGCTGAATGGGCTTTCTACATGTTAGGCTAGCAGATTAGAGTGATTAGTAGGTGAGCTTTGGGTGAGAGAGCGTGTGGGTTGCTCGTTTTGGGAGTAAAAACCCTCCAAAATTTGAATTATTTCAGCTACCAGCGTGTACATTTTTACTTGATTTTTTTGCCAAAATTAACTTGATTGTTTTTGCCAAAATTAATGGGTTTACGTGTGTATACCCTTGCTTACATGTAGCTCCCCCCATGTCCGGCTAGGATCCATGTGGGTTTCATTGCCGTTGTGTTCTAGCTACTGGTCGATCATGTTGGAAATAATCAGCTGCAAACTCTCTCTGTAGTTCTTTCCTGGCTACAAGTACCCTCGTGTGAATTTTGATGTAACATAATGCTAAGCCAGAAGTAATTCTGTGAATTTTGATATAACTAAAAACTAAACTAGAGTAATTATTTGTTGATGGGATGTAAGTAACCATGTAATTTTATACGTATCTCGTACCAAGCTAGAAGTAACCATGTAGTTTCTTATCTAATTCCAAACCAAACAAGACGTAATCTTACCTTAAGAAAACAAGACGTAATCATGTGATTTTTTATGTAGATAAATACCAAACTAGAAGTAACTATGTGAACTTTGATGTAACTCCAAATCAAACTAGAAGTAGTTAGGTGATTTCTTATGTAACTCCAAACCAAATTAGAAGTTTTGAGTGTCTAGATGTACTTTAGCTCATGATTGGATGTATGTTAGACCATATATACATGTTGGACTAATTCCTTAGCATGATGTACTCTACTGTATTAGGTTTAGTTCCTATTTTTCCTGCATGGAAGTTAGTTCATAATTATATGTAAATTAGGTTCTTCCTTTGATGGATGCTACTTCAAAGGATTCAGGGGTAGTAGTTTTGAGTCCCTAGATGTACTTTACTTCATGATTGAATGTATTTTAGATCATATATGCATGTTGGGCTCGATCCTTAGATGTACATTACTTCATATATCAATGCCTTTTTCTCTGTATGCAATCATGTTTTTTCCAGATATGTACTGCACTTTTTTATACATGGTGATGTAGCTTTTATTCCTTTTTTCTGATTGATTGTTTTTTCACCATGTCTTTATTAGAAACTATCTTATGGTCATGTTGTTTTTTGATCAATGATCTCACTATTTTCCCATTAGTAAGCACACCATTCTTTGCACAGTCTTGGGATCATTGCAGTTGTAGTTCTGAAATGGACTTCAGAAATTATGTTTTGAAATATTTTCGGAATAGTGTACACAATTCTTAGATTTATATTTTTTCTCACAGAAACATAGTTTATTTATTGGAAAAAAATCATATGACAGTACGTGGAAGAGGCTAGGAGGCCATATGTTTCACGCTTTGTGTTGGAGCAACTTAGGCTCAACCATTTAAAACCAACGGGAGCCGACGGAGTTTGAGATCCACGAGCTAGCTCTTCATGGTGATTTCCGGCGGCTTTGTGAAAAGCACCAGGTAAGCACCTTCGTGTTCAAAGTTGGGGTTCTAGTGGTTGCAGCATGATCCTATAGTTGCTGCTAGATCCGTTTTAATGCTGGCTGTTTGGATTACATTGTTGTTTTGTGATGCTGCAGTCAGATACGTTCAAGTTTCGTGTCATTTTGGTCTGAGAATCTACATTGCTCAATAGACGCATGATATCACCATATCCAAAATGATGGTCAGTAGGGTTTCACTCTATTTGCAGCCAAACACAGTAGGATCGTTGTATCTAGATGTATAGACGCGTACGCTTAAGCGCTGAGCAATGGCAAAATGCCTTGCTTAGGCATAAGCGAAGGTTTAAACGCTGGTAAGGTCCTTTAGCGCAAATAAGGCCCATTCTTCCACCCTTCGTGCTACAGAGTTGGCCCAGTAAGGCCTATTATTGAACCCTAGTCTGCCAACCCAGTCTGAACCGTTCATCTTTTCTAATCTGAGCCGTCCACCTACTCTCCTCATCTCTGTCTCTCACCTTCTCCACTTTCACGCACACATGCACAACAACAATGGCGGCGTTGCAAGTGCAGCCCCTTCCCTGCCTACACCGCCTCTCCTTCCCTGCAGCAAGCAAACTTCTCCTCTGCTCTTGGATGCAATCCAACTACTAAAATCAGTGAATTTTAGAAACGCTTAAGCGCGCGACCAAAACTCTAAGCGAGAGCCAAACGCTCCGCTTACGCTTTTCGCTTTCTTGAACCTTGTGTATTTGGATGTATATTACCATATTGCTACATGTATACTAGCATGTATGTGGATATATGTTTAGTCTGTGTCTGTCTAGATGTATATTAGTTTTGTATCTAGATGTATATTAGCATATAGGTGGATTGGTGTATAAAGTCCTTGTATATTAGCCTTTTACCTATAGATGTATATTAGTCTGTATATAGATGTATATTAGCTTTCTTGCCTAGATGTACAGTTTGTTTCTATATGTATATTAGTCTGTATATAAATGTATATTAGTTTGTTTATATATATATATTTTTACCTACATGTACATTAGTTTGTTTTTAGATGTACAATACTACAATAGCATCTAGGTGGATGGGTCTGTGCCTGCATCACATTTATATATGGATTGCTTTTTCATGATGTTTTTACATCAGGATGTATGTATTGTCATTTCTTCATGTGATTTTATTCATGATAGCCGGCTCATTTATTAGGATTACCATTGTGTTTTGCGTACTTGTTGTAATGAACTTGGGCCTCCTCCCAAGAATCAAATTTCATGCTAAGGAATGGCTTCCTTTGGACAAGTAACTCAGGAGTTGATAGTACTTCATCTTTGCTGCCACTGTCTTCACTAGATAGTGTCACTCCTCTTGCATTATCAGTTATCTGCCCTCTATAGTATCATCACCACCCGATGTTGTTCCGGTAGCTTGTTCTGTAACAAAGGAAACATCTCATCCAAATGATCTGGAGGCTCATTAAGATCAACACCCATCTGTCACAGAAATCCAAATAGAAATGCAAACATTAGTTAGATGAAGATAGATGTATCCATTTGTTGCTTTTCTTCTTGAATTTTCCTTTCATTACAAGCATAAAAAACATAAATTGTTTTTCTGTTACTTATGCAGGCACACAAATTTCGAAAGTGAAGCAAAGTATGAAGACTGCAGTTAAGAAGTAACGTGGTAGAAGAATGTTCTGTCTCGATAAAGAAATTCTCAGGTTACTAGTATATGAACGTCCAGTAGAATTACATCTATGCAGCCTATAAACTTTTGTATCAGTGGTTGTGCTCTAAGTTTCTTTTAACATCAGTTCAATTACATCTATTGCCTATCTGTTGTTAACAAAAATCATGTGCCTGAATCAAGTTTTTTCCTTTTACTAGTAAGTGTGCACGGTTGCATGTATTATAATTTATAATTAAAATATCTATCTTAAATTTTATTTCTCTTTTAGTTAGCATTTTCACCCATTTCCTACTGGAAAATTGGAATTATATTAACTGCAATGAGATAAGAGTAAATTTTTAGAATGGAAAATGAACTGAAAAAATGTTTCTTACTCCGGTGAAGAGACATCATCAACCATGCTAATTCCGAATGGACTAAAATGATAGCTAATTTGCTTCTAAACCGTGTCATATGAGCCTACACAGAATAATCAGAGTTACTCCCTCCGTTTCAAAATATAAGATGTTTTAGGTTTGTGAAGAAAATGTATCTAGACTTGTTTTAGTGTGTATATTTACTGCAAACATGAGTGAACCTACATATAGAAGTAGTCTAGATACATTTGCTTCACAAAGCTAAAACATCTTATATTTTGAAACTGAGGGAGTACTTATCAAACAACGGTACGCAATGTAGTAAGTATCAAAATTTGTAGCGAATATACATGTTCAGGAGTGTCGGATAAACGATCTCCCATGTAGTAATCCATAAAATTTAATAACCACAGACCGCGAGATTACATGCATGATTAGAGATTTTGTTTTGCGAAAAATGTTTACAGAATTTTGATTATACAAATTTTAATAAAAGCAATTTCCAAAAATTATTCCAAATCGTCGAATGATAATGACAGAAATTTTTGTTAACCTCATTTGAGTTTGAGTTGTAACACGCTTCTAACTTACAGTACAAAACAATTAGGACACACCCGACCGAACCAGCCATGCCTGAAGACCTCCCACAGTACAAGCCAATGAATTGGATGCTCGGGCCTCGTCTCCAACAGATCGGCAGCCGTGGCCATCGCGCGTTGTAGGGATCCACAGTATCAGCCTCCCCCTCCCACAGTACAAGCCAATGAATTGGAGCAATCACAGAGGGACGCCGGCCAGGGACGCACTGCTCTGGCGGGCTGGCCGTGTGGCGAGCGTTCTTGGCATCATAATCGTGTGCAGGTAAGGAACTTAGTGCTCGCGCTGAACTGAATTCAAATGAAGATGTCATTAGGTGTAGTTTGCATATAAGTATTATCAGTAGTTGAGGATCATTAACTTATAAATTTTATAGAAGCTCAATATCTATTTCATTTTTTATTTTTGTAGAAATGTCAAATTCTATGTGTTTAATACATGTTCAGTAAGTTGGTATGCAAATGTTCCTCTATGGACAAGCGGTTCAATCAAACAGGATTAACATAATCAACCAATCAGGAATATGATGTGGTTCATACACCTCATATTTGTCTGTTTTGTTTGTTAAGTAGTATAATGCCTCTATTCATGTTTTTGGTCTATCGCTGTTACCACATAGTCATGTTTTACTATTTATTACTTCAACAATATGAAATCTGAGAAGCTTCCATAGGAGACTGAAACAATTGCTTACTGCCTTGTTGAGACACAACCATAGGAGACAGAAACAACCGAGTACTGGCTATTTGAGACACATCCATAGGCGGCCGAGCTGGTTGGATACTAACATTTGTAATCTGAGGTGTGGCTGGGGAAGAATCCACAGGCAAAACTGCTGGCACAATATTCTCAACAACAGATCCAGTGGCAGATGGCGTCATAAGAGCCTTTTCTTTATGATAGTTCTCGCGCCTCTTTTTCAGATACGCCTCTTTCTTTTCAGGATCCATACTTGCGTATCGCTCTCTGGCACGCTTATTTCAATTTGACTGGTCTTTCGGGTTTGATGTACATGATTGAATGGCGCTAGGAGAAGTAAGAAATGGTAGGCTTTCATATAGTAGGAGAACAGAAGAAAGCTTGAGAGTAGTAATATGGAATTGTCTATGTGAATGAGAAGTAAAAAAGTGATAATACCTTGCTGACCATTGGATGTTGTAGTTGGTGATACGTCCGTCCTAGTTGAAGGAGGACTTCGCTTTTCGCAGGCTTACAACCTTCTGTGGGATCGGAACGCTTTAAGCATACATTTGTAACATCACTTAAAGCAGGCTGCACCGGTGCTTCTGATGAAATTAGTTATGCAATTAGGACTGTATCTTAAAGCGTACCACATCGTTTTAAGGGGTGAGAAATTATTCAATTATCACTTTTCCATATGACAGTAGCATAGCTGCCCTTGAACTATCTGCTTAGAAAATTAGTTCATGTTTGGGAATGCAATATCTGTTTAAATGCGTCTTTGAATGTGTCTTTGGGAGTGAGAGTGTCCCTGGTCTCGTTTTTGTTACGCTATAGGTGCCCCTGTTTAGATGCGTCTTTGCAAGTAAGAGTGACCCTTATCTCGTTTTTGTTATGCTATAGGTGCCCCTGTTTAGATACGTCTTTGCGAGTGAGAGTGACCCTTATCTCGTTTTTGTTCTGCTACAGGTGCCCTGATCACTGTTACGTAGATTAAGGCTATACTGCTTTCAGCGCTCAGAAACATTCAGATCAAGCAGTATTCAGTTGTGCAGTTCAAAATAAGAACACACCTAAAGTTCTATGGGGGTTCTCAAATTGTATGAAGTTAAGGAGTGTAACATAAATGAAGATAGGTACAGATCAAAGTTCAGGTCCGGATGCATTCTCCATGAGACAAAAAGGTATTATCAGCTTTTTAACATCATCGTCAGTTACATAACGTCATACGTAGAGACATATATTAATTCTATTCAGTCTTGCGTCAGTTTGAAAGAAAACCACAGATAACCAAAATGCAAGCTTCAGAACTGAGATCTAACGCAACATGCACGGTGAACAATATGAAGTTGTAGAGTACCTTGTCTTAAACTGGACAATTGAGTATTTCTGTTCGTAATATCTCCCAAGAGAAGCACGTACATGATTAGTGTCTCCAAGATCTCCCTGTACAGGTTTTACTGAATAGACAATTTGTATTGAAAACTTTAATTCCGTAATTCAGGAGTTCAAATATTCATCTGATTTAGTGTTCTAACCTGAATTTTTACTATGCAGAACGGATGCAGGAGGATGGTGCCGTTGTGGATTGGACATGATGATCAGCCGCACCTGACCTGGTGCGTCCTTGTCGTGGATGTGTGGTCCAGTCCGACAATGCTGGGAATGGCAATCGTGGCCGAGGCATTGATCCAAGAGAGGGACGGTTACCCTGCTCGTCGGCGGCGTGTGTGATTCTGGATTCTGCTGCTCGGCGACTTTGTGGCCGGGATATACTCAGATCGATGTGTGATTCTGGATTTAGGTGGGAGTCAAGTCGATTGTTTCATGCGTGTTGACATGGAAGAGACGACGCAAGCGTTGTTTGTATTTTTTTGTCAGATTAGATGGCGGTGTGGGGGAGATAATGGGGACGGATATCATGGGTGGGAGTTAGTTGGGTGGAATTTGCGGGAGGGGAAATTTGGCGTGGGGGTGGGGAGAACAAACAAATATGGATTGTTAGATCTTGATGGTTGGACGGCTGAGATCTTTTTTCCCACACAAGTTGGCGCTTCTATAAGTAGTGGAGATGGAGATATTGCATGGTTACTGTCTTATGATAAGGCAAACATCTATGGTGTTATGCAGAAATCAATCTGTGAAGAAGTAATTCAATCAGATTGTTATAAAACAGCAATGAGAACCAAGGATGTAAGAAAGATCATACATGTTGTTTATGATGCAGAAATCAATATGGGAGGAAGTAATTCGATCAAATTCTTATTATCAACAGCAATCAGAACCAAGGATGCGACTTTTCTTTCAAAGAAATGTGATGTTGTTTCAGGTTACCTGACTAGTAGTAGTAAGGATGTAAATTACCTGATAGCAGAGATCGATTCCCAGGCTTCAATGATGTATTTTTTATATCTCAGTCTGCCTAGTTTTTTCCTTCGTTTGAATCTAGGTTCCACATGTATTTTCCTCTTTGTCTGTTCGGTGGATGTACTTTTTGTGGAGGCGATGGTGGTAAGGCCATGGCCAACGGTATGCCTCAACCCCGCGCCTCCCTCCGTGATTCGGGTAAGAGAGAGTCCTGACCTAGCTGTGCGAGGTCTTGTGACGTGGCGGCCTCGTCCAAAAGCGAGGCGGCGATCGGCGTAGTCCGCCGCTCCACACGGGGAGGGCAAAGCCTGGGATTGAATCGGTAGGTACGAGATCAAACAGGAAAGTAACCGATCAGTTTTTGTTCTACTCTTTCCAACTGATGATGACTAGGCTGCACGTCCGTCTCAGGCAGCTCAGCTGACCGGTTTTGCAACAATCGATCGGGCCTTTTTTCTCTTCCCCCAACTAGACCGCACCGCACGCACGTCCGTCCTCAGCTGATCGGTTATCTAGTGTGTCAAGTGGATCCCGTCAAAATCCCACGTATAGTTCATTTGAAAATCTAATTTAAATTTTTACTCAAAATTTATACTAGATTTTGACAAATGAACTAAAAGTGAGACTTAGACGGGATCCAACGTGACACCCTACGGTTATCCAATCGATGGATCGGACCAGCCTTTTCCGCGGTAGACTCGCTCGGCCACAGGGTCCGCCGCTGGGCTACCTACAAGGGAGATCTATGAGCGAAAATGTATGGGAGAAGTTTCGGCAAGTTCTCATGCTAGCTGCCCTCCTGGCTCCTGCAGGTGGAGTCCTCGTCCACATGTTGTTTCGCGTCAGTTCAAATTCGACGGACGGTAAATATGATTTTATTTAGAGGCTATAAATCGAGTCAGATTAACAAGCATCGTGGGTTAAATTGTATAAATTCCAATTATCACAACTAAACCAAGTAGTATAGTGACAGCTGCTGTATTTAACTGAAAGCAAAATAAGCGTAGCTACTGCTCGGCCTTGTGGAATCCCCTCCCCCCCGGCCCCAACTCCCAACCCCCGCCGCCTCCGCCGCCCGCACGTACCCTCCGCCGGTGGCCGCTCCCGGTGTACTGCATCCAGCTGCACAGAAGCCCTTCCCGACCATCTTATACATTCCTGAATCCTGTAAACAGGGGGGACGGCAGAGCAGCGAACCCGTTCCTCACCGTCTTCCCCCCCTCGGCATCGCAGCTCTCCCAGCTGCCGTTGATCTACCCGGGCGCTCTCCCCACGCCGCCACAATCCTATCCTTCATCATATTCCCCAGAAAATCTTCCAAAGCGAAGCTGGTTCTCGACGTCACACGGCCGCCATTGTATCCACACTCCTCGTTAGGAGGAGGAGGAGTAGCCTGCACGCGCCTGGTATGTTTGCTCTATGGGGCGGTGGTGCGGCGGCGCCTAAAATAACGGCACCTCGGAACGGAGATGGACGCTTCGGCATCCTTGCCGTGCGTGCCAGGATCAGGGAGCTTCCCCTCAGGACAGTGGTAAGCATTTTCCTCAGATTTGCATCTGTCAACTCCGTTATTAATCGGGACGGCTCCTAAATTGCGGCTTCCTCTCTTCAGAGTTGTTCTGCTGATTCTCCTCCTCGGGCGAAGAGGCGTTGCTTCCAGAATAAGGGAGTGCCTGAGGGATGTGAGGCGTTGAAGGCGGCGACCGCCGACATGTTCCGGCCCCTGTGCGTCAACCTGTCTGACATGCTCTCTCTCAACACAGTTTACGACCTTGAAGACTACCAGATTGGCATGCTTTTCGGTGTGCTACTACTAGTTGTTTTTCCATATGATTCACTACTGAAACCTGTTTTGTTGCTAACTACTACTACTGAGCATGTCTTTGTTTCTAGGTGCTTTTGTTGGATGCGTTGGTTGTTACCAACTCTGGAGGGCAGCCCCTCCCATCTTTGTTGATGCTGCCCTTGGCTATACCATATACAAGCTTAGTGTCGTATCCTCGGAACTGCACCGCCTCCGCAAATCCAACAGTTTAATTACCCGACTGAAATTCGGTATTTATACCCTTTTAACGAAACCAATGTCTTCCTCCTACGGATAGGTGATTAGGTGGATAGTAACATGCTCCTGTTATGCAGTTCTTGGATCTACTGCTAGATTCATCAATGCAATGTAACATCATTCGGTTACTGTACTTTTGTGCTGCAAGTAAGATCCAGAAATCAAGTGCCACCGCCAACAGCGTTAGGATTACTAATGTGGAAATAAGCTATAGCTTCTACAAAGATCTTATGGTTGCTTAACTTGACTCATTAAGAAGCTGCAGCAGAATGCTATCGTCCAGCGTACGGGTGGATTCCTAGTATTCTATTAGGGAGCAAAAGCCAAACCGAAACGAAAGAAATCGTACAAATTCATAATCACTTTTCTTGTTTGAAGCCAGTTCTCCATGTTTGGTGCAAGAAATCATTTGTGTCGAGATTCAGAGCACATCACATGCCATTTTGTTTTGTTGTTTGGAATAATTTATGCTATACCTTTTCTCATCAAACTTGCTACTTATCGAATACTTTCTTTTAATGCAGGGTTCATACTTTTCATGGTCTTCAAAGATTTTAAAAAGAAATATGTGCTTCTTGATGCTGTTAGGTCAGTATGCAAATTTATTTGTTTTGTAATTAAGATCACCGACTTCAAAGTGTCTGATATCCCCCACTAGTTGTGAACTTCCGTTAAAGAGCTAATTAACGTGATAGCTGCATCTCCTATAACAAGATCACTGTTTGTCAATTGTTAATGTTATAGACTTGCAGCGGAGTAGATAACATGTAACCATTCCTTCTCCATCTGTATTAATGGCCACAACATTAACTATCATATTGAAAGTACTATGCTGAAACAAGTACTCCTTATTATGGATCGGACGAAGTAGTATATTTGGAGAGATACTACTGTCACAGAAAAATATTGTTGGGAAACTAGACTTGAGAAAGCTCAATCAGAACGAAAAACATGTTTCAATCATATTTCCATCAGAAATGAAGAGTAAGGTTGAAAGATCAGAGGAGTGGAAATTATATCCTGCCTTACCCATCAAAATGTGTATGCAAGATTATATGCCCCCAAAAGGCAGAATTTTCTCCTTAGGAAAAAGACAATGAAAAAACTATTCCCTGACTCCAAAACAACTTTTTCTTAACCAAATGTCTCCATCTTACATGGGAGTATGTTACTCTTTTACATGGTCACTTACAGCATGTACTACTGTACTTAAAAGTGAAAACAATTATCGGTATGGTTTATTAAAACCAGGCGATGAGATAGTCCTAGCGAATGGACTAAAACAGGAGAACACAATTTTATCAAACAACAGCGTTCACTGAGAATATCTCCTGGAGGGTCTAGGACCTCTGGAAATATGTTGTTCTCATGATTTGCTTCTCCTTTCAAGACATAAGATCGAAATTTCTGGTCTATATAAGAATAAAGATGAAAAGAACTTCAAAACCCCTAGAGCACCTCTTCTTCAATTGTATCCAGACAGTAATAATGGACAGAACATTAACTACTAGTATATGCTTTCTTAGTCTGGTAGCTGCATCCCACTTGTCCATCAAATTAGTGTTCTACAGGGCTGCTTTATTTTGGTTGGGAAAAGTATCACACAAGAGGCACGAGAAACTGCATGTATGTTAACAGCATATGAGCATAGTTGCGATGTGAATAAGGATGCTGTCTCTGGAGCTAGATATTAAGTAAGGACATGCTTTCTGGTGTGCCCAGCCCCTCTATTTTTTCGATTTTTTTTTTCTTTTCGAAACGGAGCCCCTCTATAAAATATTTGCTATTAAAATCCTATGGTACGAAACTAACCAGCTGAAAGATTTGTGTTGCATTGGTTCCTTGGCCATCCATAGAATAGAATAGTATGACAGGAATGTTTACCATGGTGCTTAAACAAAGATACATAGTGCACTGTTCTTGTTAGCAGTAGCATATGATAATTGTATTCCCTCCCCAGAAAGATCTGTTCTCTGTTTTCCGTTGTTATATTATCTATCAGAGGCTGGTAAGCACTGATCAGTTTTTAATTGCAAGTCCTATTAGAAGTCCTAGGTAGATAAGATGCAACATTTAATGAAAGTCTTTATATTCTGCTATCCATAATATCAGTACATACATTGGATATAACTTATATCATATAAGCTTTAGGAGTTACTTCTAATGTTCTAAACAAAACAAACGTGCCCTACATGTATAATACAAGTAATTATTTTCTTTTCAAGTAATAGCAACATTGGAAGTGTCAGTTAGTTGACTGAGTGATATTAGACATCCATTCTTTTACATGCTTTGATTGTTCTTACCCATGTTGTCATGGCTTTGATTTATCTTGTGCTCTAACTAAAATGGTATTTGATGGTAGGTTCCCACTTTTCTTTCTGTACCTTGGTGCATTCATGTTTGACGTGGTGGGATTGAAGAAATATGGGAGGCGTATTCTGATTTCTTTTGTTAATCACCTGAAAATGAGAGGCGGAATAAAAGAAATATTCAGGACCGTGTGGTATCCTGGCTACGTTTCTCCATATGATGATTCTTTTGGCTCCAGATGAGTCTCGGGGTCTATCTGTTCTGAGGTCTCTCCATGAAAACTTCATGTAAGCCAGTTAGAACTTCTTACAATTCCTTAAACAGTTCAGAAATTAGGGGAGATGTTCTATATACCTGCAATCAAGGTCGAACATCAGGACCAATGTTGAAATATTGCCTCCACTGGTCATCAGTTTCAGATCTTCCACATACAGTTTATTGAATGTGACCACCCTGGACATGAAGTTGTTCAGAACTATCGCACATGGCGTCCGTGGAGTCCCTGGATCGAATGTTTTGCATGAACCTTTGGGTTACAATTCTTAATCCGGTAAATCGTTTTCAAAAAATGTCTCATGATAGAGTTTTGGGTACAAATACTTCTACATGGGTCTACCCGCACGTGATTAGGGTGGCAAGCGGCACCCGCATAATGACCCGCAAAAGAAAATATAGACAAAAAAAGATTCCAAAATTTAGCAAAATTAATAAAGGTTTAGTTAAAAAGTTGCGCTGCAACCCGCCCTACTTGACGCCCTACACGTGATGGCGTCTCCGGCTGCATGCGCACAGTGCTCCATATTCCACTTTTTCATTCTTTTTAAGTTCTATATATTATGTGCTCAGAATCTGAAAACTATACATTGGGTAGGCTTGATGCTCGTCGTATTGACGGTAGTTATGTAAAGACCCATTAATGAAATTTCATTGGAAACTCCATAAATATTGGCAGCTAAATCAATATAGGAATTTCCTTGTACCAAAATACTTATTATATTCAAATATTACAATTTTAATTATTTTTACTAATTTACTGTCATATAGGGAGAGAGAGAGATAGAGAAAAACAAGTTTTTTGTTGGGTGGTCAAAATGTCACGCAAAGACTATGCCCGATTTGCTCCCGTACAACCCCTATCCCAAACTGTAGAAGCCAGGTCCATACCCATATCCTAGGCATACGATAGTCTATAATCATATAGATCGAATCGGGGTATACCCACATATAGGGATACCTTTCCGTGCACGAACCTAGCTGTCCAACCTTGCCCTGCGATCATGTCATCGTCGAGGCGATCACGGGATCAAAGCAGCCATCGGCCATCATCGCAACCACTACCGTCAGGTGTGAGCAGGGGCGGAGCCAGGATTTAGACATGAAGGGCGAAAAGTCGACAACCATCAAAGAGAACAAACATCACAATATATTAAGTCTCAAAAAATATTAATACAAAATCCATATAAATTTTCGAATATATGTTTGATGCTACAAAAATAAATTACATATCTATTAGCTTAAAATCTGCTTTACAACCTCCGGTGTCAAATAGGTCGATAATCTCATCAGAACTAATCTTTGCAGCTATTTCCTTACCAATGTAGAGAATCATATAATGCCGAAGAAAATCATCTCCCATTCTATTTCGAAGGCGCGTCTTGATAAGTTTCATGGCTGAAAAAGCTCGCTCCGTGGTTGCAGTTGACACTGGAAGAGTAATGACTAATCGTCTATCAACCATTGAATATGTAGCTGCTTTACCTGTTTTGGCTAGTCCAACCGTCAAATCAGCAAGTGAAGACAATCATTTCAGCTCTGAATTGTTGCAAGCATCCAACTGAAAGTGGGGAAGTTGAGACTTCAATTGAGCTCTTTCTTGACTAGAAAAATCCTCAGGATAAAACTTTTCATCCAGTGTGGATACTTTTGAGATGTCAAAAGAATCATGCCTTGGATCCAAAGATGCACAAAGTGTCAAGAGTTCTGTACTTTGAATACCAAAAGTGATCATTTATCTCAACCAATTGTTGATCTATAGCAACATTGAACACGTCTATTTTGTAGTGATGTAGTGTTGTTGTGTTATCATGCTTGTTGCGAGACCTTGTCACATCAGCGTACCTACAAGTTGCAATATATACAAGGAAAGGGATATTACTTGCGGTTTAAATGGGGACCTCAATGTCATGCTTCGAACAGAAAATTTGAACCTCCTCCAAAAGAGATTCCCAACCATTTTCTCTTAACTTACCAAGCAACACTTTTGTGTTCGAAACTAAATCCAATGCATTTAAAATATCAATGGACTTCTTTTGGAGAGTTTGACATAAGACATCTGTGATCTTCATGATTTTCTCCATTAGATGCAGAATGAACACAAATTCAAATGACAAAATTATTTTTAAAGCACCTACAACATCTCCTCTAGAATATTTGGAGACTGAGCGGTCAGTTGCTACGCTCTGTAGAACAGCAACCGTAGCACCAAACATTTTAATTAAACTCCGAATTGACTTGAAGTGAGAACTCCATCTAGTGTCACCGGGTCTCTGTAAAGATCCTATCTGATTTGCTCCTCTTCCTGTATCAAGCTCACCCAAATCAATTTCACGTTCAATGTCTGCCGCTTGGTTTGCTAATAACTCATCATTGCATTTAGGCGACGCACTAACAACATTTATTATGAGAATAGCATGTTGGAAAAAATTGTGCACCTCATGTACCTCCCTTGATGCCGCAACAAGAGCCAACTGCAATTGATGGGCCATACAGTGTACATAATAAGCATAAGGACACTCATTTAGAATTAGAGCTTTTAACCCATTCCATTCACCTCGCATGTTATTTGCCCCATCATATCCTTGTCCTCTTATATCTCGGATGCTTAAATTATTGTCTGCAAGGACAACACAAATTGCCTCTTTGAGAGTCAATGCAGCAGTGTCAGTGACATGAATGATATCAAGAAAACGCTCCTTTATGTATCCTTCATTGTTCACAAACCGGACGACCAATGCCATTTGCTCTTTTTTTGATTCATCTCGAGCTTCATCCACCATTATACAAAACTTGCTAGTACCAATTTCTTCTCTAATTTGCCTCTGAACCTTTCGAGAAAATATCTCAAGAATCTCTTGTTGAATAGTAGGGGAGGTGTACCTCGCATTCCTTGGAGCATTATTCAAGACAACCGCATCCACCTCCTTATTATAAAAGGCCAGTAACTTTACCAATTCAAGAAATACCCTGATTTATGGATTCTTGAGATTCATCATGGCCTCTAAAAGCACAAGCTTGGAATGTTAACCACCTGGTGAAACCGACAGGGAAAAGATGTTAAATACATGCTTAGGACAATATCTAATATTCTACTGTCTAGTATAGAAAAAATATTTCTTACCTAATGGAATTAATTGTAACTTTAAGCCTTAGCCTTGCATCTAAAACCTTTTTTCGGTGGCTTGTACAATTGCCTTGTCAATGTGGGTCATACTATTTTTTAGATTATCAAAACATCGAACTGAATAATTATGAGTTGAGTTAGAATCTTTGCCCATGTGTGTTAAAAAAGCACACTCTTTTCCATCATTCACCTTCTTCCAATTTATAAAACCTTTAGCTGTGAATGTATCTGAGCCACATCTTCCACTTGGTTTTTTTGTGAAGACGAAACAAGGCAGGCAATATGCACGATGTATGGAAAGTGAATACTCTAGCCAAGAAAAATTTGTGAAATAGCTAAATTGGAATCGGCGAGGATTTTTTGCTTTTCCATTATGTGGATACTCTCTCATATATGACTGATAAGGTCCCTCGGTAATATAGAATCTCCGTGCTTCTTCATGCCTATCAAGGGGAAGTTCCCAAATCTGTTATGCTTACCAGGATCTCTTTCATATGCCGTGCTTCCAATTCTACCTTGTTCTGAAACTTTTACTGGTTCCACAATGTTTTGATCATCAGTGTGCATATCAACCGGATTGGAACTGTCATCTGCAAGAGGTTGCTTCTCCTGAGATAGTTTTGCACTTTCAGCAATAGATTGGACTGTAATATTAGCGACTCGAAGTTGAACCAATGCGTTTGGAAAAGAAATCTACTCCCCTTTCTGATGGTCCTTTTCTCTTCATCTCTGAGCACAACAAAATGATTAAATACACGAATTAATAAACTAATCAACTGATTTATATACTAATGAACCAGGTCGAGTAACTAAGAATCTAAGATTTTAATTCCTCAAAATTCAACACAGTTCTAATATAGAACAAACAATAGAGCAGTCATACGTACGTGGATTCCTGGTCAGGTCAGCATCGAGTGATTCAGTTACTCTCTCTGACCCATATTAGTTGATTTGGATTTGACAAAATTTAGATGAACCTACATACTAAATTGTATCTAGATTCATCCAAATCTAGACAAATCTAAATCAACTAATATGGGTCGAAGGAAGTAACAATGTTCATTTTGTATCTAATGATTTGTGTCCGTGGGCGCGAGATCTCTAACAATTGCTAGTAATGATTTTTTTTACGTACGCATCGGCTAACAATTGCTAACAATGATTTTCTCTAACTACAGGCAGTCCAGCTGGGTTGTATGCCCGCGGGCGCGAGATCGAGAAGAAACAAATTTACACGGCGAGTCAGCAAACACAGAACGGCGGGCGGCGGCGGTGGCAGGTGCCGAGCGCCCTAGCAGCCAGATGGGAAGAGGAGTCATGGAGATGTCGGAGACAAAAACGTAGGCGTAAACTTCGCTGCTGCTCCAATCAGATTGATCAGCTGGAGTCTGTCTCCATATTCCACGATGGATAGCCTGGTACGTGGGCTTTTGTGCCTTGGTCATTGGGCTTAGGCCCAGTTCTTTTGGTGGCTTCTCCCAGAAGCTATCCTATCCCCTGCTTTTTGGGGAAGTCGGTTCAAAAAATTTACGAGACTTCCAAATTTGTTTAGCCTTAACTATTTTGGAAGCCTCGTAAATTTTTTAGACCAGCTTCCCCAGGAAGCTGGGGGAGGGCGGCTTCTCGGAGAAGCCCCCAAAAGAACTGGGCCTTAGTTAATTCTGCATGCTGATTATTAAAATGGGCTAATTAAGTGATGCATACAGTACATCATATATACGTATATGCCTAGTATTACCTACTGAAAAAAGTGTGTGTGTGTGTGTGTGTGGGGGGGGGGGGGGGTCTGACCCCTGCTAGCCCCCCTTGTCTCCGCCCCTGGGTGTGAGGATTGTATGAGCATCTAAAGGAGGGAAATGGATCATATGTGCACCTCGAGGAGGGGAGTGAATAGGTGCTACTCAAAAAAATAATTAATTTTAGGCTTGACATAAAGGTAAATTCTCTAGATATGCAATTACAGAGAATTTCCCTATATGTAAACCTAGCTATTAAGCGAGTAAAAGTGAGGAACGAGGTAACCGTAGTGGAGCACGCGGAGAGACGTGATTTGTTTGACCACAATTCCTTCCTTGTTAGGGGAAGTATGTCTGCATTGGATGGTGGACAGTATTAAGACCACCACATCACAATAGGCCTCACTTTGTTCTGTGATGGATCTCGCCACCAAAGGCCCGATCCACCTTTCCACTATTGGTACCCTTCGAGACGGGAATCGGTGCCTTTACTACACTAGTGGGGCAAACATCTACAACTGAATTGAAGGCTCCCGTGATGACAACAAACTACCACAAGAACAAGTATTATCAATAACCAAAATTGAGATCTAGATATTTGCAAGAAATACTAAATCAAGAATCCTCCAAGTGAATGGAGGGGAAGTGAAGTGCTTGATTGGTGTTGATGAAGATCGAAGCCTCCTCCTTCGATTCCCCAAAGATCGCAGACTTTAGGTGGATGAAGATGGAGATCTCGGTTTTGAACTTGAAGAACAGTACTCCAATTTTTCGTATGAATCAAGAGGTCTGATAGAAGGAGCAATTGGGGTATTTATACCCCCTGTCAAAACTTAGCCGTTGGTGATTTGGGGGACGGATTATTCGGCCCAAGTGGGGGACATATTATCCGTCTGGGGCAAAAATCCGCCCCGGATTCAGATTTTTCGGGGGAAATTCGCCTCTATACCGTGTGACACGCCTTGGCTTCCTTTGCAAAAATTCCTAGGGGGGGGGGATGATTATCCGACCTGGGAAAAAACTCCGGCCCTGGCCGAACAATCCGTGAGAAAGTCCGCCCCATACTGTGTGACGCGTCTTGGCTGCCTTTGTTGATTGAGCCAGGTGCGGATAATTTGCCCCCCAAACTTCTGTTTAGATTCTTTTAAATAGGCAATTATCTGCAGCACTCAACACCCATTAAATAATCTTTAGTATTATTATCTAACACATAAAACTCTAGGAATCATGAAATGTTCTTTCAATCTCCCTTTTTTGGGTGTTAGATGATAATACTAGGATTTGCAATAAAGTCCTACTAACATCACCATCCCAAGTATGAAATAGGCTCCCCTAAATGTGTGCATATAAGAAATTTGCATTTGAATACAAATACACATAGCAAGGTACAAGACTTTTCATTGAGTTGGAAATTAAAAATAAATGATGAGGTAGACAAAATCATCATACCACCGGGATAATGAAGTCCTCAATAATATAAAGATAGTCAATATGATAATCACTTATTGAGACTTCGAAGCATAATACCATTTGGACGCATCCATAGAGATAATACCGGAATTCCATAGCATATAGATGAATCCATACTTCCAGAGAGATAAATCCACAACGATAATTCAAGTGATAGCCGAGATAAATCGAGAGTACCACACATACCACATAGTCTCATGCAAACCAAAAAGCAAATAAAATTTCAACACTAAATGGGCACAAGCAACGATAAAGAAAACGACAAAAATGGCAAATGCTTGTGCCTGACCCATGCAAATCTACGTAATCCTAATAGAACTACTTCTCCTCCTTTGGCATCGAAACGCCAAAAAGGAAAAATAGCGATGCTAGCGCCCCAAGAGATCACTCCTTATAGTCGTCCTCGTCCTCATCGCCCTCGTCATCATCATACTTGTCCTCCTCCTCCTCATCATCATCGTCCGCAGCTAGAGGAGAAGGTTCCCTTGCCGAGGCAGGGAACAAGTGACGCTCGAGCTCTCCATAGTTGAGACCAGAAGTATTCCACTGAGCATACAGAAAGGGATGGTGGCTTGATGCCCCGGACACATGGTAGAGAATGAAATGCTGGGTGTGAGCCATGTCATGGCGCTGCCGGTAAGCCTCATACCTCCCCTTGTGGGTGTCTACCCCCATGCATAGGATGTTCCGCTGGAACCAATTGAGTTGCTTCACTTCACGAGCAGCAGACAACACTAGGGCCTACGCCCACTAGTCCTCGCATCTGTCATGAAAGACTGTGGAGATGAAGTGGGATGAGAGGTCTTCCTTGACTTGTTGTAGATCTTCTTTGACTTGTGTTCACCATCAAGGTTATCGCCGGAATCCTCATGAGGGAGCATACGCTTGATAGGCATCATGATGAAGGGAGCATAAGGAATGGAAATCCAGTTGAACATGGCATCAGTCATATCATGATAGATAAAATCCATAACATCCAGCCTATAACCCACAGACTGATCTTCATTAGTAGCACACTCATGAGAAAAAGCAAGCAGCTGTACAAGGTGACCACGAATACTATCATTGTTGCACCCACTAGGAGTGATGCAGTCATGAAAAGGGCTAACCAGCTCTGCATAAAGAGGAGAGATACCAAAAAGCTTGCCAACAATACCATCAGTAGAAAGGCAAGGAGAGATCACAATGTCCTTGTTGGGCTTGATAGGAGAGATGATGCGATGTCCACAAGAAGTATCTCGACCATGAAAAGGGTAACCAAGCACCTGACCAAAAATGCGGAAATCAGCCTGGAGATAAGTGCTACCTGTCATCCAATTCATGGTGCGAAGCTCATTCCCACATATCACCAGAGTAGAGAAAAACTGTTTCACCAGAGAGGTATCATAGTTGCACTATAGAGTCATGAGATGATGCATCCTCATCCTTTCAGTCACAGTCAAAGCCGCAACAAGTTGGGGATTAGTATTTGCCTCAGCCATATCCAAAGGGCGCATAGGGTGGATCTTCAGAGTAGAGTAAACGTCATCAAAGATGTACCTTTGATGGGCAGACCAAACGCGATCATCACCAAGATGCTCATCAATATCAGCCTCTGCATACAAGTCACGGTGTCGGATAGAGGAATACTCAACGATATACATGTTCTTGTAGTTGACCCTGGGCTGCTTTCCCTTCCTCTTGGCAGTCATCTTTTCTTTCCTTGCACGCTCAGCCATCCTTTCATCCTCTGTCTTTTGCCTTCTCGACTCAACCTCGTCAACAAGAACTCCTTCGTTGGGCCTGAAATATCGATCACAAGGATGGTGCTTGCATGTCTTAGGAGCACTAGGACCACCTTTTGGTCCACTTCTTTACCATTGGGATTGAGCTCAAGATGGCATTTAGTTTGCATTGGTGTAGCAACGCCATTAAGATCCGTCATCTTGAACCTCTTGAGCATGTCTTGGATGTATTTTGCATGATTAATGAAGGTTCCTTCTCTTAGTTGCTTGATCTCGAATCCAAGAAAGAACCTTAATTCTCCCACCATAGACATCCCAAACCTGTCAGTCATAAGATTTGAAAATTTATCCTTAAAAGCTTGGTTAGTAGAGCCAAAAATAATGCCGTCTACATATAGTTGGCATACGAAGAGCTCCCCCTCAACCTTCTTAGTAAAAAGAGTGGGATCGATCTGCCCAACCTCGAAGCCACGGTCTAACAAGATCTCTTTGAGGTGTTCATACCATGCACGTGGGGCTTTTTTAAGGCCATAGAGCTCCTTATCGAGTTTGTAGACATGGTACGGAAAGTTGGGATCCTCGAAACCCGGGGGTTGCTTGACATATACCAATTCATGTAGGGTACCATTAAGAAAAGCAATTTTAACATCCATTTGCTGTAATTTAAAGTTATGGTAAGCTGCATAAGCAAGGAGGATACAAATAGACTCAAGGCGAGCCATTGGAGCATAAGTTTTGCCAAAGTTGACGCCTTCCACTTGAGAGAAACCTTGTGCTACCAATATTTCCTTGTTTCTTACAACAATTCCATTCTCATCTTGCTTGTTCTTGAATATCCACTTCGTGCCAATAACATTGCAACAACCTTTTGGCTTCTCTACTAGCTTTTAGACCTTGTTGCGCTCGAAATTATTGAGTTCTTCGTGCATAGCAACCCAATCTGGATCTTCAAGGGCTTAAAAAACCTTTTTGGGTTCCACCATAGATATATGAGCTTGATGATCACTGAAGCTTGCCAGTTCCCTTCTTGTGGACACCCTTATTCTTAGGTCGCCTACAACTTTATCAAGTGTATGACCTCTTAGTTTGAGGTTTCTTTCAGCACGAACTTTGCGACAAATTTCAATTTCCTTGTTGTTTATTGGAGGAATTTCTTCATCATTAGAGTCTTCGTCTTGACCAATAGCTTGACCTTGATCAACAGTTTGTTTCGCACGAACATGTGATGGAGAAGATTGTCATTGATCTTGATCAGCAGCCATAATAGGAGGTTGTTGTAATGAATTCTTTCAGCACGAACTTTGCGACAAATTTCAATTTCCTTGTTGTTTATTGGAGGAATTTCTTCATCATTAGAGTCTTCGTCTTGACCAATAGCTTGACCTTGATCAACAGTTTGTTTCGCACGAACATGTGATGGAGAATATTGTCATTGATCTTGATCAGCAGCCATAATAGGAGGTTGTTGTAATGAATTCTTAGAGTCAGATGATCCGATAGAGGGAGGGTTCGGATAATCCTTCCTGGGTTTTTCAGCCTCTTCCTGATACTCCTGCTCGTTCCTAGAATTTGATGGCGTAGGGCCAGATAATCGGGCCTCAAACAGAAAATCCGGTTTAGAGATTCTAGTTTCTTCAGATGATTGATGAACTTCAGGAGGTTGTTGTGTTGGTGCAGTAGTTTCTCCAGCAGGTGGAGCTTGTTGATCTTGTGTAGATGAGGGCTCTACTTGAGTAGAGCATTATCCTTCCCGATCCGCCACAAGGGGTTCCTCAATGGGGCAGAAAAATCTCATGCCCATTCTTCTTATGGCATCTTGGGGTATTTAACATCGGTAAGTATCTCATAGGGTGTCTTATCCAATATTTTGAGGAGGTAAAGACGGTTTGATGAGTGACATACGGTGGATATAGCTTCAGCCCATAAGTTGTATGGTGACTTGAATTCACCCAACATAGTCCTCGCCATATCCATTAAGGTCTGGTTTTTCCTCTCAGGTACACCATTTTGTTGAGGGGTGTACGCAGCGGAATATTGGTGTCTTATCCCCTCTTCACTTAGGAATTGATTTAGAGTGTAGTTCTTGAAATTGGAGCCGTTGTTGCTTCTAATTGCCAATATAGGGACATTGTGTTAACGTTGAACCTCGTTGGCAAAGTCGATGACCGTTTGTTGAGTCTCACTTTTCATCTTGAAGAAGTAGACCCATGTATATCTTAAGTAATCATCAACTATGACTAGGCAGTATTTTTCCCACCGAGGCTTGCATGAGACGGAGGACCAAAGAGATCCACATGAGGAGCTCCAAAATCTTTTTGATGAGATAATAGTCTTCCTCTTATGGGGAGAATCATGCATCTTCCCTTCAACACATGCCCTACAAACACGATCTTTGACAAAGGAAACATTTTATTTTAGTCCAAGGATGTGGCCACCCTTGTGAAGACTTTGCAAAGTTCTCATATTGACGTTGGCTAGATGACGTTGCCATAACCAGCCCGTGTCGGCCTTTTCGAATAAGCACATCAGACCCGCAGTGGTTTTCCCCAAAAAGTCCACCGCATACATGTCATTTTTGACATACCCAACAAAAGCAACCTTTAGAGACTTGCTCCACAAGAGTACCACTAAATCATCATCAATGAAAACTTCAAAGCCCATCTTACCAAGGACACGAACAAAAAGTAAATTGTAACCAAGGGTCTCAATAAGCATGACGTCCACGAGAGAGACATCGTGAGAAACCACAACCTTGCCAAGACCCAATACCTTAGACTTTGATTTATCACCAAGACGATTATTTGATCATGATTAGGCCTCATATCCGTGATGATCTCGTTTCTTCCGGTCATATGACTTGTGCATCCACTATCGAGCACCCATTTGGATCCACCGGAAGCATAACCCTAGAAGAAAATTACTTCTTGGCTTTAGGTACCCATTTTTTAGTGGGTCCTCTCATGTTAGTAACAAGGGTCTTTGGAACCCAAATAGACCAAGAAATATAATTATAAAATGGACCAACATAATTAGCATTAACACCACCATAATAATCATGAAATAACTCATAATGAGGATTGTTAGACCCCGAAAAACCATTATAATCAGTTTTGTCCTTTGTGATGTTATTTTTAGTGGTGCTTGTCTTTGCTTGGGCATTCTTGGCCTTCTTCTTCTTCTTTGCCTTGGCAACATATCCAAGTCCATCTTTTCCATTATTCGTCCTTTGCTTGCTAAGGACCTCATCTAGAACTTACTTACCTCTGGGAGGAGATGCCTTGGCAAGTTCATCTTTCAACTTTGCATTTTCATCAAGGACTTTTTCATGTCCACATGTTGACATAGAGGTGCTAGGAAAGTCATATTTGGTCAATCTAGTTTAGAGCTAATCATGAGGCTCATTGAGAATTGAGTATTCACTCTCCAATGCCTTGTGGGCAATGTCAAGTTTCTCCAATTTGTCGGAGAGTCTAGCATGAGCAACCCCAAATTAAACTCTTTTCCTTCTTTAGTTTCTTTGCCTTGGCAATGGAATTATCATGTTCCTTAACAAGCTTGGCCACAATTTTATCATGTGACTCCTCAATTGATTCAAGTCTCTCCTCTAGAGAGACTCGAATATCTTCTTCTTATAGGGCATTCTTCCAGGAGCTCTTTGGAGTGTACACGTTGACCCGTAAGAGCCTCGAAATGCAGTTAGTGCTCCCCTTGCAGGTTAGTGATAAAATAGTCCAAAGCAATAACTTCTTCCTTAACCTTAAGACTAGTGGAATCATCCATATAAATATTCATAGTAGTCTTAAGAAAGGAAGTGATGAAAGGTGATACCTCGGAACCTCTTGCCATAAGGCAAGTGACGTTCTTGTTGATGACATTCTCATTTGGAGAGTCGAAGAGTGAAGTAGATGTAGATGTGGTGGCTATGGCAACCACCAGCTATCATCATCCTCTTCGTACTCACTTGCGAATGACTACTCCTCTTGAGCTACCAAGACAATCTTCAGTTGATTCTTGTATGGAGCATTTTTATTTATAAAATGCTTCTTCCGAGGTGCCTTTGACCTTTCCTTGAGCATGAGTCTGCCCCATTATATTCTCTACTTTGATAGGGACACTCAACTACAAAGTGCAAGCGGTTTCCACAATTGTAGCAAGTTCTCAACTTTGGACCGTTTTCCTTTCGTCCATTTGACTAATTCTTGCATTCAAGTTAATATTTGGCTTTAGAGGGATCCTTACAAAAGTTCCTTGCATAAAATGCCATGTACTCTTGATGGCGCCCAGTACTTGTCGTGGGACACTTCGTTGGAAACCCCAAGAGCAAGGTATGAAGCAGCACAACAGAAAGTTTCCCTTAGTAAGAAACCGTGGTTATCGAACCAGTAGGAGGACGGAAATGTCATACATGTGTTGCTAGCAATGCGGAGACCTGCACAACACAAACTCAAGACTTTGCCCCAATGAATCAGCGAGGTTGTAAAGCTCACCGGTTTGCTGTAACAAAGGATTAAACATATGGTGTGGAAGGTAATGGTTTGCATCAAGTAAATAAGTAACAATGGAAGATGTATCAATGGTAAATATTGGACCGGGGTCCATAGTTCACTAGAGGTGCTCTCCTTAGATAAACAACATGGCATGAAGGGTAAACAAATTACAGCAGGGCAATTGACAGGAACTGAGCAAGGCATAACAATGCAATTACAGTCAGAAAGATCCTATGAGATTCGATTGGGCAATACAACAAGATACATAGACCGCCATCCAACTGCATCTATGACTAGAAGTCCACCTTCAGGTTATCATCCAAACCCCCTCAAGTATTAAGTTGCAAGCAACAGACAACTGCTTTAAGCAAAGTGTGTAAGGTAAACAGTCCACATGTTCCATGAACAAGAGACCGTTGTTTTCTCCCTAGTAGCAACGACACATCTACAACCGAATAGATTATTGTCACTTCCCTTGGAAACTAGAGGAATGAACCCACTATCGAGCATAAATACCCCCTCTTGGAGTCACTAGCAACTACTTGGCCAAGATTAGGGATGGCAATGGGCAGGGTAGAGCAATACCATACCCACACCCGTATAGCCAATGGGTACAAAAGCTTACCCATACCCGTACCTGCGGGTATAAAAGTTTATCCATACCCATACACGGCGGGTACCCGTACCCATTGGGTACCCGGCGGGTATATTCAATAGTATACAAGTTATTCAAAATTTTACTTTCATCAATAGAATATTTGAAAAATATAATAATCTCTACTTATTAATAGTAGACGAGTACATGAAAGTATCAAATTAAAGTTTAGAAGTCACAATCAAATACTTGTTCCTAGGCTTCTTGGCCACATAGGTTCAAACTCTATAGTTAAGTTTGACATCTCAGTTTAAACGGGCAGGGTATGGGTATACCCATGGGTACAAGTCTATACCCGTGCCCGTACCCATGACTTAACAGGTAGGGTATGGGTATTACCCATGGGTATAAAAGTGTGCCCATACCCTACCCATGCGGGTACGGTACCCGCGGGTACCCGTACCCATGGGTAAAATTGCCATCCTTAGCCAAGATAGCTACTAACAACAGAGAGCATGCAAGATCACAAACAACATAGACATGATAGAATCACAAAGACAAAAGCATTAATTAAACCAACATAATAATCTCAATATCCATCGGATCCCCACAAACACAACATGCATGATTACAAATAGATTAGATCTTGATCATGAACGGAGCTCACAAGATCTATACATGAAAGCACAAAGGAGGAGATACAACCATCTAGCTACTACATGGACCCATAGTCCAAGGTGGAACTACTCACGCATCATACCGGAGAGAAGGACTCCGGGATGATCTCCCCTACAGTAGGGTGCCGGGAAGAACTTTAGATCCCCCCGATCTAGGGACGATGGTCGCGGCGGCTATAGACGGTTTCGTGGATATTTTATTGGGTTCTTAGGGTTTCTGCATCGGGGCTTATTATAGGCGAAGGGGGAGGCCGAGGCGGTGGCTAGGGGCCCCACACCCCTCCTAGGCGTGGGGCAGGGCCCACCCGCGCCTAGGGTGGGTCTGGCCGCCCTGGCCGGCCTCTCCGGCTACCCTCTGGACTTCTTGTTCCCCATAGAAAGTAATTGACTTTGATGTTTGTCCCGTCCAATTCCGAGAAAATTTCTTTACTAACTTTTCCGAAACCAAAAACAGCAGAAAATAGGCATCTTGCACTGTTGCAACTTGTTAATAGGTTAGTACCAGAAAACATGTAAAAAGCACCTCAAAGTGTAGACAAGTAAAGCAAAGTAGATACTAAACAAGCATGGAGCATCAAAAATTATAGATACGTTTCCGACGTATCAACATCCCCAAGCTTAACTCCTGCCCGTCCTTGAGTAGGTAAGTGATAAACAGAATAATTTTTGAGGTGACATGCACCCTCACAATAAAGATCTAACCATTTGCAAGCATTGAAATCTAGGATCAAAGAACTCTAAACATGTGCATGAAAGATGGAGTTCTAACAATAGGACAATGTAACTATGCATGCAACATGAAAGGCTACAAACAAAGATCATGAATAACATGTATTGAAAAACGTTTGTTTCACATACAGAAAACATAGCATAGTGGCAATCAGCTTGTCCCTCATAGAGTAGCAATATAGATGCATAGGACACCTTCAAAGTTCACAAGGGTGACTAGAAACAAATAGCACAAGAACAAGTAATATCACAATATGCATCAATCAATAAGCTTTGGAACACTGCACACATAATGACAACTATGCTCTCTTAATGGTGCCTAAAGGTAGAAGGTGGAGACTCAATACTGGTGGAAGAAAAGCCTTTTTTTAAAGGAAGCAGGGATTGCAAGTTTCAAAAAGAGCTTCCAAAAATTATGGTACTTATTAGCTTTCAGCCCTCGGTGCCCCTATCATAAGCATCTTGAAGTGATTAAAGTTAAAGTGACAAAGATGGAGTATATGCTTGACGAAGTATAAGTTGGCAATCTCAAGTCCCTTAAATACGAGGGCCACACCTCATGCATACTCAACTTTGGGCCCAGGTAAGTTCTTGTCATTGTAAGTATTTGCATATCATAGAGAACCGCCAACGGGGTACCCCTTGCACATGGTACAGGAGCTTTCCCATAACCAAAATGACAAGGCAAGCAGACAATGAGCATCTCGGTAATCTTTTTATTTACTATATGCATAGCTTTTTATTGAGGATTCTTCATAGATAGCTCACTATGGTGATGCTGCAAGTTTCCACCATGATTAGACATGGCTTAGGCTAGCGGCCCAGACGTTTCTCTAACACAGAATACTTACTCCATGGACTTACAAGTTCCCTCTTTATTTCACACCGGTGACATCCATAGACAAAAGAGCATGATATCAACTGAGTACAAAGTACAAGTGCAATGTTGAAAACGTTCTCCGTGACAACACGGTTCTGCTAATTCCAACGTATAAGTGCAAGCATATACAACAAAGTTGTCACAATGGTTCAAGTTTATTAGGGGCAAATAATATAAAGTGTTCCATCAAGTTCGTGAGGGCTTTAATCACTAAGTTTTCACATAACAAAATAGTTTTTAATTGGAAGATAGCTGAAAACAAGAATATACTTGGAATGGTGTAACACACCATGCATAGGAGTTTATAGTGGACACTTTGGAATAACTTGGTTTCTTGGGAGTTGGAAGCATGAGTAGAGCTTACTCATACAAGTGGAGGCTAGCAAAAGACTGGGAGCAACCAACTAAGAGAGCATAATGGCCATAATCATGCAGAGCAACAAAACATTACTAATCAAAGCAAAGAGTGGTACTACAAGTCCAGGACTAAATGATCATAAAGGCTAACGGTGACTTGTCATAGTCATAACATGGTGTGAGAATGTGCCAAGTCAACCCAAGCAAAGCATCAAAGGAGAATACCACAATACTATGCTTTTGCATGCTAAAACAACGCATAATTTTTTCAAGGCACACTAAGCAATCCCAATTGTTTGGAACAAGACATGCTACAACAATAATCACTAAGCATAATGCCAAAACAACACCTATCATGTCATGGTAAAGTCTAAGTCACGGTCAATGCAAGCTCCTCTTGCACTTCAAGCAAGAACTTACTACTCCTTTCCAACACCAAGCAAACTTATTTGCAAAACAACACAACGAGGACGGGGGTCCAAACTACTTTATTCAAGCAAACTAAACAACCTAAGGAAAGCAAACGAAAACTAAGACGCTCCAAGAACAACACAACTGTGCATGAAACGATAAAAACGAAGTTTCTAGACAGACCTGAGCTTTTTATTGATGAAGAAGGGGGTGCCTTGGGCATCCCTAAGCTTTGACGCTTGTACCTCTTGGATATTTCTTGGGGTGAAACCATGGTGGCACCCCCAAGCTTTAGCTTTTGTCCATTCTTCATCTCATTACATCATTCTCTCTCTACACAACTTCACACAATCTTCATTGGCAACATTAGTGTATTCAAAAAATACTAGACCTCTGGCAAAGCTTTAGAACAACAAGGATTTTCACTAAAAACACAAGCTACTATAGTAACTCCTTCAAAAATCTCAATTTCCTAAAAAGAACTCAAAATGGAATCAATAAGAAGCAAATGCAAATAATGGCAGAAATCTGTCAAAATAGACCAGCAGGTAGAAACCGATTTTTTCGAACATCTTCTGTTGCTCAAATCAAAAAGTGTTGAACTAACGAAATTTAGCTAACATACTGTGGGATTTATTCGTAAATTTGAGCTCAATCCGAGTTACAGAGACTCCTCACGATTTTTTTGGTGGAGGACAGAAATCTATTTCGGGAGAGCAACTCCCCAAATCTTACTTCCCTCTCATTAGAGGTCATTTTTGGCACAAAAAGCAAACAAAAAGGATAAGGAGAGGTCATTACTGAAGTAATAACTTCCAAGACTCAAGGAAACTCTTGGGTTATCTCCCAACAAGTACTTTTCTTTAATGCCTTTAAGTTAGGCACAAGAAGCAACAAGAATCAAGTATTTTCAAATGAAGAAGCATTAAAATCAAACCTTGCTTTCAAAGGAGGAGCAAAAAGCAACCTCTCTCTCCTCATAGGGAAGTGTTCAATACCTTTCTTGAATGGAAAATGGTATTTAATGGTTCCTTCTTTCATATCAATGATGGCACCAACTGTTCTAATAAAAGGTCTTCCCAAAGTAATAGGACAAGAAGCATTGTATTCAACATCCAAAACATAGAAATCAATAGGGACATAAGCATTGTTAACCATAATGAGAACATCATTAATATTCCCCATGAGTTTCTTCTTAGCATTATCATTGAGTGGGACATCTAAATAACAATCTTCCAATGGTGGCAAATCAAGCATTTCATAAATCTTCCTAGGCATAATAGAGACACTAGAACCAAGATCACATGAAGCTTTCAAATCAAAGTCATTCACTTGCATATTAATAATGGGTTCCCAACTATCTTCTACTTTCCTAGGGATAGAAGCTTTGTGTTTTAGCTTCTCTTCCTTAATCTTAACAAGATCATCTGTAATGTGTTTGGTGAAAGCAACATGCATATCACTAGCATCAGGACTTCTAGCAAGCTTTTGTAGGAACATAATCACTTCAGAAATATTGCAACCATCAATATCAAAGTCAAACTTAGCATCACTAGTAGTAGGCTCAATAGGCTTAGGCATAGTAGGAGGAGTAATAGGGACTACTTGTGGTTTAGTGGTGATGGTGCACACACTATTGTTTCTATCAATTTCAGCTTCCCTTTCCCACTTAGCATGGAGTTGAGCTAACAGCCTAACATTTTCATCAATAGTAACTTGTATGGCATGAGCAGTAGCAAAGGTATTTTCCATAGTTTCAGGTTTAGCAGACATTTTATTAATCAAGGAAGACTGAGCTTTAGACAAAGAGGATATATTTTTCTCAACAGTCAAATTTTTTGACTGTAAACTTGGAATTTCTCTATTCAAATTCTCAAGCTGATGACTAATGTTTTTCAAGATAATAGATTGTTCCTCCATAGTTTTAGTGAAAATCTTATTTTGCTCATATTGCATTTGCATAAAATTCTTAGTGGATCCCTCAACCTCTTGAATCCTTTCTTCACTAGGCATTCCAGATCTACCATGATAAGCATTTCCACTAGGAGGATAAGGCCTATAACTACCATAAGCATTGTTGTTGAAATTGTTGTTTCTAATGAAGTTCACATCAACTTGCTCTTCTTGAGCAACCAAAGAGGCTAAGGGAACACTATTAGGATCTAGATGAGCTTTCCCATTAACAAGCATGGCCATAATAACATCAATCTTATCACTCAAAGAGGAGGTTTTCTCAACAGAATTTACCTTCTTACCATGTGGAGCTCTCTCAACATGCCATTCAGAGTAGTTAACCATCATATCATCGAGGAGCCTTGTTGCAGCACCCAAAGTGAGGCCCATAAAAGTACCTCCAGCAGCTGAATCCAGCAGGTTCCTTGAAGAGTAGTCCAAACCTGCATAAAAAGTCTGGATAATCATCCAAGCAGTGAGTCCATGAGTGGGACAATTCTTAACCAAAGTTTTCATTCTTTCCCAAGCTTGAGCAACATGTTCATTATCAAGTTGTTTAAATTTCATAATGCCACTTCTCATAGCAATAATTTTAGCAGGAGGATAGTACTTTCCAATAAAAGCATCCTTGCACTTAGTCCAAGAATCAATACTATTTTTAGGCAAACAAAACAACCATTCTTTAGCCTTTCCTCTCAAGGAGAAAGGAAAAAAGATTGATCTTAATAATATCTCCATCTACATCCTTATACTTTTTCATTTCACAAAGTTCAACAAAGCTATTGAGATGGGCAGCATGATCATCAGAACCAACACCAGAAAATTGCTCTCTCATCACAAGATTCAACAAAGCAGGCTTAATTTCATAAAAGGTAGCATCAGGAGCAGGTGCAGCAATAGGTGTGCTAAGCAAATCATTGTTGTTGGTGCTAGTGAAGTCACACAACTTGGTGTTCTCAGCAGAGTTCATTTTGGCAAAGGTGGGCAAGCCAAAAACAGCAGCAACAGCTAGAGCAGGAACTATTTTTTGGGTTTTTTGAAAAGAGGCAAACAAAACCAAGAAAACTAAAAACAAAGTAAAGAGAAAGTAAGTGAAGGACTCCCCTTGTGAAGATGTCCTTAGCCTCCCCGGTAACGGTGCCAGAAAATAGCTTGATGGCGCCCAACACTTGTCGTGGGACGCTTTGTTGGAAACCCCAAGAGCAAGGTATGAAGCAGCACAACATCAAGTTTCCCTCAGTAAGAAACCGAGGTTATCGAACCAGTAGGAGGAAGAAAACGTCATACAGGTGTTGCTAGCAATGCGGAGACCTACACAACACAAACTCAAGACTTTGCCCCAACGAATTAGTGAGGTTGTCAAGCTCATCGGTTTACTGTAACAAAGGATTAAACGTATGGTGTGGAAGGTAATGGTTTGCAGCAAGTAAACAAGTAATGGTGGAAGATGTATCAATGGTAAATATTGGACTGGGGTCCATAGTTCACTAGAGGTGCTCTCCTTAGATAAACAACATGGCATGAAGGGTAAACAAATTATAGCAGGGCAATTGACAGGAACTGAGAAAGGCATAACAATGCAATTACTAGTCAGAAAGATCCTATGAGATTCGATTGGGCAATACAAAAAGATACATAGACCGCCATCCAACTGCATCTATGACTAGAAGTCCACCTTCAGGTTATCATCCGAACCCCCTTCGGTATTAAGTTGCAAGCAACAAACAACTGCTTTAAGCAAAGTGTGTAAGGTAAAAAGTCCACATGTTCCATGAACAAGAGACCCTTGTTTTCTCCCTAGTAGCAACGACACATCTACAACCGGAGATTATTGTCATTTCCCTTGGAAACTAGAGGAATGAACCCACTATCGAGCATAAATACCCCCTCTTGGAGTCACTAGCAACTACTTGGCCAAGATAGCTACTAACAACGAAGAGCATGCAAGATCACAAACAACATAGACATGATAAAATCACAAAGGAAAAACCATTAATCAAACCAACATAATAATCTCAATATCCATCGGATCCCCGCAAACACAACATGCATGATTACAAATAGATTAGATCTTGATCATGAACGGAGCTCACAAGATCTATACATGAAAGCACAAAGGAGGAGATACAACCATCTAGCTACTATATGGACCCATAGTCCAAGGTGGAACTACTCACGCATCATACCGGAGAGAAGGCCTCCGGGATGATCTCCCCTCCGGCAGGATACCGGGAAGAACTTCAGATCCCCCGATCTAGGGACGATGGTGGCGGCGGCTACAGACGGTTTCGTGGATATTTTATCGGGTGCTTAGGGTTTCTGCATCGGGGGCTTCTTATAGGCGAAGGGGGAGGCCGAGGCGGTGTACAGGGCCCCACACCCCTCCTAGGCGTAGGGCAGGGCCCACCCACGCCTAGGGTGGGTCTGGCCGCCCTAGCCGGCCTCTCCGGCTCCCCTCTGGACTTCTTGTTCACCACGGAAAGTAATTGACTTTGACGTTTGTCCCGTCCAATTCCGAGAATATTTCTTTACTAACTTTTCTGAAACCAAAAACAACAGAAAACAGTCATCTGGCACTGTTGCAACTTTTTAATAGGATAGTACCAGAAAACATGTAAAAAGCACCTCAAAGTGTAGACAAGTAAAGAAAAGTAGATACTAAACAAGCATGGAGCATCAAAAATTATAGATACGTTTCCGACGTATCACTCACAAGATCTATACATGAAAGCACAAAGGAGGAGATACAACCATCTACCTACTACATGGACCCATAGTCCCAGGTGGAACTACTCACGCATCATACCGGAGAGAAGGACTCCGTGATGATCTCCCCTCCGGCAGGGTGCCGGGAAGAACTTCAGATCCCCCCGATCTAGGAACGATGGTGGCGGCGGCTACAGACGGTTTCGTGGATATTTTATTGGGTGCTTAGGGTTTCTGCATAGGGGGCTTCTTATAGGCGAAGGGGAAGGCCGAGGCAGAAGCCAGGGGACCCACACCCCTCCCAGGCGCGGGCCAGGGCCCACCCGCGCCTAGGGTGGGTTTGGCCGGCCTCTCCGGCTCCCCTCTGGACTTCTTGTTCTCCACGGAAAGTAATTGACTTTGACGTTTGTCCCGTCCAATTCCGAGAATATTTCTTTACTAACTTTTCTAAAATCAAAAACAACAGAAAACATGTATCTGGCACTGTTGCAACTTGTTAATAGGTTAGTACCAGAAAACATGTAAAAACACCTCAAAGTGTAGACAAGTAAAGCAAAGTAGATACTAAACAAGCATGGAGCATCAAAAATTATAGATACGTTTTCGACGTATCAATTCTCCATGTACCCTCTTGACATCTTCGGGACAGTCCATAGCAACAATGTCATCATCTTCTTGCTCAACAATATTTGCCTTCAAGGCCACATTTACTCCTTTTTGCATTTCGATGGCTCGAGCACGAGCATCTTCAGCGTTCTTGGTAGCCACTTTGAAAGCAACCATTTCTTGCATGAATTCGTTCAAAGTCATTTGGTGGAAATTGTGTCTATGTTGGAGGCTCTTCAAATCGGTAGGCTCAAATTGCATGAGTGCGCTTACATATTTTCTCTTGATCCAAGCGTCATCAACATGAGTTGCCCCATGATTTCTGAATGTAGTGGCAATTGATTTGAGCCTTCTATACATATCTTCATGGTCCTCGCCATCCATCATATAGAAGCCTTCCGCTTGGTTGCTTAATGCATCATACCTATTTATTTTCATGCTTTTATTCCCAATGAAAAGTTTGGTGAGGGCATCTGTCACATCCCAAGATTCTCCATGTATTGACCCTTTGTGGCTGTAACTTGTATGTTGCAGGTTTGATTGATTTAGTGAAGATTGATTGTTTAGGATTACAAAGTCTACAACCAACATCTGCCTGTGGCACTTTGAAGATGAAGGACCCCATGATTATTGTTATTCCGCTGCAATGTAATGTAATAGCCATATGAGCTATGTATGATGTAATAAAATTATGTTATTCCTGGTTATAATATGACCTTTGTATCTTGATTTTACATCTTAACTGTGGATGCTAGCTATTGATCCAGGGACTAGAATTGTAAAACACAGGAGGCTCTATCTTATCTAAGATTGGGACCCTATAGATGGTATCAGAGCATTGTGTTGCCTGTAGGATTTGTAAACCTAGGATTGGACAAAAACCCTTAGAAAATTAGGAGTTGTGTTTGTTCCAAAAACTTATTTACAAAAACACTTGTAAACTCTTTCCTCAACCATTTTGGTTTCAACTCTACATCTCTTCTATTTCAAACTTGATGGACCTACCCATGGCCAAAGACTACACCATGTGCAAAGGACTTCTTCAACATCTTCAGCTCTAATGACTTCAACATCTTCAGCATGTTCACCAAGGACTTCCAACTTGGATACCACTAAGGACTACAAGTGAGACAAGGAAATCTTACTTAAGATTTAGAGACTGAGGGAATGCAAAATAGGAAGGAACCATCAACAACTTTGAAGAAATGTGACCAAGAGTTTTTCCCAAGGAAACCATGATCTCATGCAAGAAGGATCAACCAAGAAGGATGGAAGGATCACAAGGGAACCATATAGATGGACCACCATGTTTTAGTTAAGTCAAATACACCAACTTATGTGGTGTAACAAAAATATTTTTGGTTGCCCAAGTATGTGCTTGAACCTTGTTTGAGTGAAATGTTTGTTTGTGATTGCATGCACATTGTTTGAATTGTGATGTGTGTGATTAGAAATAACTCCTTAGAAATATTTTGCCTATTCTAATCCCAATTCAACCCAAACAGATGACTACTCCAAGAGACACCAACAACAACCAAGAGAACAACATAAGAGAACTTATAGCAACCCAAAACCAGTTGAGCCAAGAGACAACTCAGCTTTTAGCTAACAACAATGGACTAGACCCAGCCATACAAAGGATTTTGAAACTTCAATCCCAATTGTTGCAAGGATTAGTTACTCAAGTGATCAACATGAGAGAAAACTTTTCCCAAAGAACTATGGACAACAAGGATGACAAAGATGCTATTTTAGAAGGAACCCAAGCCAGCAATACTTGTGGATACAAGGATCATGCATCCAAGGAACATGAAGATCAATGCCCCAAGAAGAGAGAAAGATCTCCCACCTATGAAGAACATGAACTAGAAGAACCCCTAGCTTTGGAGAGACCCAAAAAGAAGAAGAAAGACATAAGCCAGTTGCAATGTTACAATTGCAAAGAGATGGGACACTATGCCAGTGAATGCCCAGAAAAGAAGAAGAGACAAGAAGACAAACAAAAGCTAGTGAAACCCAAGATAAGGAAAGATTTTAGCCAAGTGATGTGCCAACACTGCAAAGAGTTAGGACATTATGCAAACTACTGTCCAGAAAAGATGAAGCATAAGATAAACCAGCCTATGAGAGATCTCAGCCTTGTCACATGTTTCAAATGCAAGGAACTAGGCCACTATGCAAACAATTGTCCAGAAAGGATGGAGAACAAGTTAAACAAGTCTATGAAGGATCTCAACCTTGGCCCATGAGTCAAGTAAAGAAACCAAGGACACATGCAACTGTTTGCTTAGAGAAATTTTTCCAGAATCCCAAGAAGGACAATATGTAATTTTTGTTTGAAAATATTTTAAGGGTGGTAGTACCCTAGTTGTTTTGAACTTACTTGTAACCTAGCCTCCCCAAATCTCGGGACGAGATTTATTTTAAGGGTGGTAGCCTGTCACATCCCAAGATTTTCCAAATCTTGTAATGTGAAAAATAAAGGAATTAAATAAAACTTTGTTTGATTTTCAGGGCCAGAAGAAACTTTTTGAATTCCAATAGGAATCTTCAAACCTATTTTGAACAATTAAATCCCAAAAGGATTTAAAAACATAAAACAATTAACAAAGGAAAATAAAATATTTTGGAAATACTATTTTAGATCATTTAATAAAAGGATTTGGTATTCAAAAGAAAAGATGGATTTATAAATAAGGATTATTTTATAAAGCCAAATTAAACCTTGACCAAACTTTGGAATTAAAACCTTTGGTTTTGAATAAAAATAGTAAAGGTTTATTAAATAAAATGATAAGGAATTAATATCCAAATTTTATTTAAATAAAAGGCTTTACCAATTTAAATGAAACAACAAAACTTATTAAATTGTTTAAAATAAATTTTCCAAATATTAATATTCACAAATAATATCTACTGAAGTGATTTGGCTTTATTTTAGAGTTCAAAATAAATATCTCAAATAAAACAAACCCTAGTTGATTTAATAATGAAAGTCTATTCTATTTCATTAATAATGGACTCTAAAATAAAATGTTATTTTGTTTTAAAACAAGTTTCCAAATATTCAATATTTCCCAAATAAAACCTACTGATTTGGTTTTGAAAATATTTAGGTTTCAAATAAAGATTTGATTAATAAAATCAAACTCTATTTTATTTAAATAACTAAGGCCCATTTTATCCAATTATTAAAGGACCCTAAAATAAAAGATTGTTTTGTTTTGAACAAGATTTCCAAATGAATTTTTATTTTCAAATAAAACCTACTGAATTGATTTTGAAAGTATTTGGATTTTAAATGAGGATTTTATTAATTAAAACAAACCCTATTTTATTAAATAACTAATAGACCATTTTATTTAATTAATAAATGGAACCTAAAAAGATTTAAAATATTATTTTATTTTGGAAGTTGGTTTATACTACTAAACAGAACCAAAAACTTATTACAAAAGTTTGAATTGATTGAATGGTTTGGATGTTTGAAATGTTGATTGAAAATCAAATCAGAAAATAGAAATAGAAAAGAATAAAACAAAGTAAACAGAAAAAAATAAGAGAAAACAACCAGCCCACCATCTAGCCCAACAAGGCCCAGCAAACCAGCCCAACTCCCCTCCCCGAAAGAAAACGTTTCACACTCCTCTTAAAACCCACGAAGCAACTGACATGTGGACCTCCCCCTTTCCCCTTTTCCCACTGACGCAACGGCCCCACTCCTCCTGTTCTTCCTCTCCACCCCGCGACTGCTTCTTCCTTCTCTCATCGCCGTTGCCAGCATTGAATCGCGGCATCAATACGCCTTAACGCAGCCACCATAACTCGCAGCGATCAAGCACACTTAAGCGCCAGCGCCTCCTCCTCCATTTCCCCCAGACGCCCCTCCTCGACACGCCTCCAGGCCGCCACAATCTCTCCTCGACTGCCTCGGCTCCGACCACCGTCTCCGGCCAATTCAGGCCAGTACACGCCACCCCCTTCCTTCTCGAGAACCCTAGCAACTTCCCTACTCCCAGACGCTCCTCTCTGTACCCCCCTTTCAATCGCGGGCGCCCAGAACATCGACTTCAACAATATCTGACCGCGCCGCCGCGTCTGCTGTTCTCCGACGACGTCTCCCGGTAAAACCTGACTCCCCTCTCATCCCCGTGGACACGATGATGATCCCCAAGCTCTTACTAACCTTACCGCACTTTCCGTTTGTCCTAGGGCGCCCTCTATCCTCACCTTCGACAACATCGGAACGCGCCCGACGCCGACGACGTCTCCGACGAGCAATCGCCGCCGTCCCCGTACGCCCCCTGCCCAACGACGAGCACCTTGAGCATCAGAGCATCACCGAGATCACTGTAAGCACCCTCACCTCCTCCCTCGCTTCCTAAATCTCCGACACTGTCCACGTCTGACCGCGCCGCCAGTCGCCGCTGCCAAATGGTCAAAACAATGGGGTCCATTGGATCTCAATCTGACGGATAAGATTAGAAATAAGCGAAGAGGTAAGTAGCCTCTGCGCGCCGTGCGATATCACTTAATCCAACGGCCAGCGTCGCCCGATCCGGCCGAACCGGTATCATCCAGTAGAATAACGACGCGTGGCAGGATCTGTTTTAAAACAGAATTTGAAAAACAGATTTAAGTAGCAATTTGAAAACCTTATAACTTTTGATCCACACGTCCAAATTTGGCAAATTTTATATCAATGAAATCAGGAGAACAAGCCCTAGACAACCATGCCCTTAGTTTAGTAAATAGTATCTGTTATCTTGTTTGAATTTGCAGAAACTTTTGTATGCTTGTTTAGAGTATAAAAATTGTTTAAAAATGATTTTAGGGTTAAAACTTTTGCAAAATGGTTTATTGTGACCTTACTGACCCTAGGAATCAACCCTTGGTGTTAAAAAATGATTTTTTTAAGATTTAGGTTGGATTACTTGATTTAGTAATTTTCTAGCCAAATAAAAGGAATGGTTTTTGGTTATAAAAATGTTTATGGAAAGAAAACTTTAAGGAAATGTTTTGGACCAAACCTACTGACCTAAAAACACCAAGTTTGCAAATTAGCAACTCATTTGGTGAACAACTTAAGAGTTTTGCCTTAATAAAAACATTTTTCACCACATGAAATGATAAATGGATTTAAAATAGTTTTTGGACAAAACCCTCTTGCTAATGACTTTGCCACTTTGGTAAATGACCAATTTGGATCTTACAAAGTTTAGAAACCCCATAGAGACCCCTTTGCAAAATAAAACTATCTTGTGCATGCTCCCATGCATGACTTAGATTCCATTACTTTGTGTGTGTGAAGAATTGTTTGTTTGACTTTTGTTTGGAATGTGAATTGAATTGGTGTTTGCTTGATTGACTTGTAGTGAAGTGTGAGACTAGCAAGATCATGGAGTGAACCACCATTCCCTACCAAAAAGGCAAGTGATGCTTCATACTTTTTGTCCCATTACTTTCACTATGCATTAGTAATTTTACTAAGTAAAACTTGCATGGATTTTGCTAAGTATAGACCTTGCTATAGGAAAACCTAGTAGATGAATCCTTAGTAGGATTTTCATAAGTTAAGTTTCCTATTACTACCAAGCTTAACCTAGCTAATAGAAAATATGGGTGGAATAAATATTCACACTATGGAAAAATATTCTAAGTCTGAAGACTTATGTTTTTGTTTAATAAAACAACTAAGTTAATGAATCCCCTGGGTGGAATGGGCTTGCTTGGTGGAGAATGGTTGAGTGGTTCACAATGCCATGGGCTTGGATTGTGTATCTCACTTGTGGAATGCCACCCAGGAAACAAAGGGATTTGAGATGTCAAATGTTGAGAAGCTTCAAGTGCAACCACTTGGCAATATGGGCTCTACCATGATCATATAGGTTGCAAGAACTTAGCCATATGGATAGTGGGTGGTAGTGTTTGATAGGTTGGAGCGCGTCCATTTTGGTCTAAGGAAAAGCTTCTGAAAGATCTTGTCTTGGGAAACCAAGTCTTGTGGGTAAAGTGCACAACCTCTGCAGAGTGTAAAATCTAAGTACTTAGCCATGTCCCTGGTAAAGGACAATTTGAGCATCAAGACATGGAAGCAATCAAGAATATCATCATTCCAATTTCTAAATTAAAATCTTGTGGTTTGAACAAGGGTTGTTTGAATTCTTCAATCACTGATGGAGAGATGGCTTGGTACAAGGATCTTGAAATCTTTGATTGAGGAAAATGATTTTGTCAAGCAAAAACTTAGTATTTTCAAAATTATAAGAAAAATCTATTTTGAGCAATGCAAGACTCAACTCCACTTAGCCAAATGCATATAGATGATAGACTCCACTATACTACCATAGTATCACTTGCCAATACAATTCAAATGTATTGACCCTTTGTGGCTGTAACTTGTATGTTGCAGGTTTGATTGATTTAGTGAAGATTGATTGTTTAGGATTACAAAGTCTACAACCAACATCTGCCTGTGGCACTTTGAAGATGAAGGACCCCATGATTATTGTTATTCCGCTGCAATGTAATGTAATAGCCATATGAGCTATGTATGATGTAATAAAATTATGTTATTCCTGGTTATAATATGACCTTTGTATCTTGATTTTACATCTTAACTGTGGATGCTAGCTATTGATCCAGGGACTAGAATTGTAAAACACAGGAGGCTCTATCTTATCTAAGATTGGGACCCTATAGATGGTATCAGAGCATTGTGTTGCCTGTAGGATTTGTAAACCTAGGATTGGACAAAAACCCTTAGAAAATTAGGAGTTGTGTTTGTTCCAAAAACTTATTTACAAAAACACTTGTAAACTCTTTCCTCAACCATTTTGGTTTCAACTCTACATCTCTTCTATTTCAAACTTGATGGACCTACCCATGGCCAAAGACTACACCATGTGCAAAGGACTTCTTCAACATCTTCAGCTCTAATGACTTCAACATCTTCAGCATGTTCACCAAGGACTTCCAACTTGGATACCACTAAGGACTACAAGTGAGACAAGGAAATCTTACTTAAGATTTAGAGACTGAGGGAATGCAAAATAGGAAGGAACCATCAACAACTTTGAAGAAATGTGACCAAGAGTTTTTCCCAAGGAAACCATGATCTCATGCAAGAAGGATCAACCAAGAAGGATGGAAGGATCACAAGGGAACCATATAGATGGACCACCATGTTTTAGTTAAGTCAAATACACCAACTTATGTGGTGTAACAAAAATATTTTTGGTTGCCCAAGTATGTGCTTGAACCTTGTTTGAGTGAAATGTTTGTTTGTGATTGCATGCACATTGTTTGAATTGTGATGTGTGTGATTAGAAATAACTCCTTAGAAATATTTTGCCTATTCTAATCCCAATTCAACCCAAACAGATGACTACTCCAAGAGACACCAACAACAACCAAGAGAACAACATAAGAGAACTTATAGCAACCCAAAACCAGTTGAGCCAAGAGACAACTCAGCTTTTAGCTAACAACAATGGACTAGACCCAGCCATACAAAGGATTTTGAAACTTCAATCCCATTGTTGCAAGGATTAGTTACTCAAGTGATCAACATGAGAGAAAACTTTTCCCAAAGAACTATGGACAACAAGGATGACAAAGATGCTATTTTAGAAGGAACCCAAGCCAGCAATACTTGTGGATACAAGGATCATGCATCCAAGGAACATGAAGATCAATGCCCCAAGAAGAGAGAAAGATCTCCCACCTATGAAGAACATGAACTAGAAGAACCCCTAGCTTTGGAGAGACCCAAAAGAAGAAGAAAGACATAAGCCAGTTGCAATGTTACAATTGCAAAGAGATGGGACACTATGCCAGTGAATGCCCAGAAAAGAAGAAGAGACAAGAAGACAAACAAAAGCTAGTGAAACCCAAGATAAGGAAAGATTTTAGCCAAGTGATGTGCCAACACTGCAAAGAGTTAGGACATTATGCAAACTACTGTCCAGAAAAGATGAAGCATAAGATAAACCAGCCTATGAGAGATCTCAGCCTTGTCACATGTTTCAAATGCAAGGAACTAGGCCACTATGCAAACAATTGTCCAGAAAGGATGGAGAACAAGTTAAACAAGTCTATGAAGGATCTCAACCTTGGCCCATGAGTCAAGTAAAGAAACCAAGGACACATGCAACTGTTTGCTTAGAGAAATTTTTCCAGAATCCCAAGAAGGACAATATGTAATTTTTGTTTGAAAATATTTTAAGGGTGGTAGTACCCTAGTTGTTTTGAACTTACTTGTAACCTAGCCTCCCCAAATCTCGGGACGAGATTTATTTTAAGGGTGGTAGCCTGTCACATCCCAAGATTTTCCAAATCTTGTAATGTGAAAAATAAAGGAATTAAATAAAACTTTGTTTGATTTTCAGGGCCAGAAGAAACTTTTTGAATTCCAATAGGAATCTTCAAACCTATTTTGAACAATTAAATCCCAAAAGGATTTAAAAACATAAAACAATTAAGAAAGGAAAATAAAATATTTTGGAAATACTATTTTAGATCATTTAATAAAAGGATTTGGTATTCAAAAGAAAAGATGGATTTATAAATAATGATTATTTTATAAAGCCAAATTAAACCTTGACCAAACTTTGGAATTAAAACCTTTGGTTTTGAATAAAAATAGTAAAGGTTTATTAAATAAAATGATAAGGAATTAAAATCCAAATTTTATTTAAATAAAAGGCTTTACCAATTTAATTGAAACAACAAAACTTATTAAATTGTTTAAAATAAATTTTCCAAATATTAATATTCACAAATAATATCTACTGAAGTGATTTGGCTTTATTTTAGAGTTCAAAATAAATATCTCAAATAAAACAAACCCTAGTTGATTTAATAATGAAAGTCTATTCTATTTCATTAATAATGGACTCTAAAATAAAATGTTATTTTGTTTTAAAACAAGTTTCCAAATATTCAATATTTCCCAAATAAAACCTACTGATTTGGTTTTGAAAATATTTAGGTTTCAAATAAAGATTTGATTAATAAAATCAAACTCTATTTTATTTAAATAACTAAGGCCCATTTTATCCAATTATTAAAGGACCCTAAAATAAAAGATTGTTTTGTTTTGAACAAGATTTCCAAATGAATTTTTATTTTCAAATAAAACCTACTGAATTGATTTTGAAAGTATTTGGATTTTAAATGAGGATTTTATTAATTAAAACAAACCCTATTTTATTAAATAACTAATAGACCATTTTATTTAATTAATAAATGGAACCTAAAAAGATTTAAAATATTATTTTATTTTGGAAGTTGGTTTATACTACTAAACAGAACCAAAAACTTATTACAAAAGTTTGAATTGATTGAATGGTTTGGATGTTTGAAATGTTGATTGAAAATCAAATCAGAAAATAGAAATAGAAAAGAATAAAACAAAGTAAACAGAAAAAAATAAGAGAAAACAACCAGCCCACCATCTAGCCCAACAAGGCCCAGCAAACCAGCCCAACTCCCCTCCCCGAAAGAAAACGTTTCACACTCCTCTTAAAACCCGAAGCAACTGACATGTGGACCTCCCCTTTCCCCTTTTCCCACTGACGCAACGGCCCCACTCCTCCTGTTCTTCCTCTCCACCCCGCGACTGCTTCTTCCTTCTCTCATCGCCGTTGCCAGCATTGAATCGCGGCATCAATACGCCTTAACGCAGCCACCATAACTCGCAGCGATCAAGCACACTTAAGCGCCAGCGCCTCCTCCTCCATTTCCCCCAGACGCCCCTCCTCGACACGCCTCCAGGCCGCCACAATCTCTCCTCGACTGCCTCGGCTCCGACCACCGTCTCCGGCCAATTCAGGCCAGTACACGCCACCCCCTTCCTTCTCGAGAACCCTAGCAACTTCCCTACTCCCAGACGCTCCTCTCTGTACCCCCCTTTCAATCGCGGGCGCCCAGAACATCGACTTCAACAATATCTGACCGCGCCGCCGAGTCTGCTGTTCTCCGACGACGTCTCCCGGTAAAACCTGACTCCCCTCTCATCCCCGTGGACACGATGATGATCCCCAAGCTCTTACTAACCTTACCGCACTTTCCGTTTGTCCTAGGGCGCCCTCTATCCTCACCTTCGACAACATCGGAACGTGCCCGACGCCGACGACGTCTCCGACGAGCAATCGCCGCCGTCCCCGTACGCCCCCTGCCCAACGACGAGCACCTTGAGCATCAGAGCGTCACCGAGATCACTGTAAGCACCCTCACCTCCTCCCTCGCTTCCTAAATCTCCGACACTGTCCACGTCTGACCTCGCCGCCAGTCGCCGCCGCGTCAGCGCCGCTGCCAAATGGTCAAAACAATGGGGTCCATTGGATCTCAATCTGACGGATAAGATTAGAAATAAGCGAAGAGGTAAGTAGCCTCTGCGCGCCGTGCGATATCACTTAATCCAACGGCCAGCGTCGCCCGATCCGGCCGAACCGGTATCATCCAGTAGAATAATGACGCGTGGCAGGATCTGTTTTAAAACAGAATTTGAAAAACAGATTTAAGTAGCAATTTGAAAACCTTATAACTTTTGATCCACACGTCCAAATTTGGCAAATTTTATATCAATGAAATCAGGAGAACAAGCCCTAGACAACCATGCCCTTAGTTTAGTAAATAGTATCTGTTATCTTGTTTGAATTTGTAGAAACTTTTGTATGCTTGTTTAGAGTATAAAAATTGTTTAAAAATGATTTTAGGGTTAAAACTTTTGCAAAATGGTTTATTGTGACCTTACTGACCCTAGGAATCAACCCTTGGTGTTAAAAAATGATTTTTGTAAGATTTAGGTTGGATTACTTGATTTAGTAATTTTCTAGCCAAATAAAAGGAATGGTTTTTGGTTATAAAAATGTTTATGGAAAGAAAACTTTAAGGAAATGTTTTGGACCAAACCTACTGACCTAAAAACACCAAGTTTGCAAATTAGCAACTCATTTGGTGAACAACTTAAGAGTTTTGCCTTAATAAAAACATTTTTCACCACATGAAATGATAAATGGATTTAAAATAGTTTTTGGACAAAACCCTCTTGCTAATGACTTTGCCACTTTGGTAAATGACCAATTTGGATCTTACAAAGTTTAGAAACCCCATAGAGACCCCTTTGCAAAATAAAACTATCTTGTGCATGCTCCCATGCATGACTTAGATTCCATTACTTTTGTGTGTGAAGAATTGTTTGTTTGACTTTTGTTTGGAATGTGATTGAATTGGTGTTTGCTTGATTGACTTGTAGTGAAGTGTGAGACTAGCAAGATCATGGAGTGAACCACCATTCCCTACCAAAAAGGCAAGTGATGCTTCATACTTTTTGTCCCATTACTTTCACTATGCATTAGTAATTTTACTAAGTAAAACTTGCATGGATTGTGCTAAGTATAGACCTTGCTATAGGAAAACCTAGTAGATGAATCCTTAGTAGGATTTTCATAAGTTAAGTTTCCTATTACTACCAAGCTTAACCTAGCTAATAGAAAATATGGGTGGAATAAATATTCACACTATGGAAAAATATTCTAAGTCTGAAGACTTATGTTTTGTTTAATAAAACAACTAAGTTAATGAATCCCCTGGGTGGAATGGGCTTGCTTGGTGGAGAATGGTTGAGTGGTTCACAATGCCATGGGCTTGGATTGTGTATCTCACTTGTGGAATGCCACCCAGGAAACAAAGGGATTTGAGATGTCAAATGTTGAGAAGCTTCAAGTGCAACCACTTGGCAATATGGGCTCTGCCATGATCATATAGGTTGCAAGAACTTAGCCATATGGACAGTGGGTGGTAGTGTTTGATAGGTTGGAGCGCGTCCATTTTGGTCTAAGGAAAAGCTTCTGAAAGATCTTGTCTTGGGAAACCAAGTCTTGTGGGTAAAGTGCACAACCTCTGCAGAGTGTAAAATCTAAGTACTTAGCCATGTCCCTGGTAAAGGACAATTTGAGCATCAAGACATGGAATCAATCAAGAATCTCATCATTCCAATTTCTAAATTAAAATCTTGTGGTTTGAACAAGGGTTGTTTGAATTCTTCAATCACTGATGGAGAGATGGCTTGGTACAAGGATCTTGAAATCTTTGATTGAGGAAAATGATTTTGTCAAGCAAAAACTTAGTATTTTCAAAATTATAAGAAAAATCTATTTTGAGCAATGCAAGCCTCAACTCCACTTAACCAAATGCATATAGATGATAGACTCCACTATACTACCATAGTATCACTTGCCAATACAATTCAAATGTATTGACCCTTTGTGGCTGTAACTTGTATGTTGCAGGTTTGATTGATTTAGTGAAGATTGATTGTTTAGGATTACAAAGTCTACAACCAACATCTGCCTGTGGCACTTTGAAGATGAAGGACCCCATGATTATTGTTATTCCGCTGCAATGTAATGTAATAGCCATATGAGCTATGTATGATGTAATAAAATTATGTTATTCCTGGTTATAATATGACCTTTGTATCTTGATTTTACATCTTAACTGTGGATGCTAGCTATTGATCCAGGGACTAGCATTGTAAAACACAGGAGGCTCTATCTTATCTAAGATTGGGACCCTATAGCATCCCAAGCTTCCTTAGCAGTGCTGAGATGTTCTATATGTGACATGTCCTTGGGAGCCATGCCTGGAGGGGCGGATTATCCGGGCCAGGCAAAACCCCGGCCCTGGATGGACAATCCGTAAGAAAGTCTGCCCCATACCGTGTGATGCGCCTGGGCTGCCTTTGTCGATTGAGCCAGGGGAAGATAATTTGGACCTTGGTAGGGGCGGATAATCCGCCCCCTAACTTCTGTTAGGTGCTTTTGAATAGGCAATTATCTGTAACACTCAACACACATTAAATAATCCTTTTTATTGTTATCGGATCATGAAATATTCTTTCAGGGTGTCCATCGTGTTTCCGGACAAGTCGCCATACATGTTTCCGGACTGTTCATCGGGTCGTTAGACATGTCGGACGGTCTGGCGACTTGTTCCCGAACTGCCTGGCGGGTCAACTCGTCGCCACCAATCATGCACACTGCTGCCAAGCCTACATGCGGCCAGCCTAGCCGGCACACATACAAGGCCAGGCCGAGGCATGTATGGGCTTGATCCACCTCGGAGTCACCACCACCAACTCGCCGGCGATGAGCCAGTACAGAGGTACACATGCGTTTACTAGAAAGACGTATAATTTTGTTGGGTTATATGGGTTTTCTAAAGGGGCTAATTATGCCTGGTTAGTATTAATTATGAAGGGGTTCGAGTGATCACACTCGTCCTTGTGTTGAAATTTTCCTGAATGAGTTTGAGGGGAGGGGTTGTATTGAAGAAAGCCTCAACAATTTACCGTAGTCATTATCCCATTACAATGCACATGTATTAACCTAATTTAAAACAATATATATGATACTTTCTCCGGTCCATACACTACAGGAAACGCCTGGTATGCCGAGGGCTTATTGCCGTCGGCGTAGCCAGGAAAACCCTCGGCGTAAGCTACGCCGACGGCTGCCGTCGGCGTACCGTCCTCGGCGGACCTCTCCCTCGGCGGAGCAGGCGCGGCCGTCGGCGTATGACAAGACCGTCGGCGTAGGTCAACGCCGACGGCCTGACGGCGCCCGTCGGCGTAGAGGCCGTCGGCGAACGTCGGCAGCGCCGTCACACGGCCAGTTAACGGCGCGTCGGCTACGCCGACGGCCTCCCCCTCGGCGTACTCTCGCCACGTGGAGGCAGGCGGGCGGCCTGACGCAGCCGCTACGCCGACGGCCTCCCCCTCGGCGTACGCTCGCCACGTGGAGGCAGCGGAGCGGCCTGGCGCAGCGCCTACGCCGACGGCCTCCCCCTCGGCGTACATATGCCACGTGGAGGCAGCGGAGCGGCCTGGCAGCAGCGGGCTGGCCCTACGCCGACGGCCTTGCCCTCGGCGTAGCTTGCCGTCGGCGTAGCCGTGACCATTTGGTCGCGCGTACCTTCTACGCCGAGGGCAAGGCCGTCGGCGTAGGACCAACCCAATTTTTTTTTCTGCAATGCAATGCTCACCTTTATTTCAGCACATGCTCATATCAAACCCTCACAGCTCACAGCAATGCTCACCTTTATTTCACACATGCTCATATCAAACATTTCTCATATCACACATTGTTCATATCACACATGCTCATATTAAACATTGTTCATATCACACATGGTCATATCACACATTGTTTATACATCATCCATACATCGTTCATACATCATCACACATGCCTACAACTCTGGAGGAGAGGGGGTGTACCCGAGATCTCCCCTGGTGAAAAGTGGCGACCTCTGCCGAGGGTTGCGTCCAGTAGAAGCAGCAGAAGAGCCACCTGGCGAGGGAGTAGAAGTGTGAAGCTCGGGAGAACCACCTGCAGAGTGGCCAGGAGATGGACCATCATCATGAAGCGGTGTGATCTGACGCCCATCCGGCGAGGCGTGGCCAAAGTGCCGGTTCCCAGAAGCTCCCGTTCCCTACATGTTGCCTACATGTTAGCAACTTGCGAGGCAAAGTAAAGCGATAACCAGTGGGTTAGCAAAGAACTTACCGGTGTCGATGCGTAGTAGGTCCTAGCGAAGCTTTCCTTCGATTGCCAAAATGGCATCGGACCTGGCATGGGAGGCACGGGCCCTAAATCTCTATTCTGGCCAGTTTGAATATTCACCATCATGGCCTGCAAGATAGTTTAGAAGTCAGGCCGTAGTACAACAAACGGGGGGAAGTGGGACTTGTATCTTTTGCAAAAAATAAAGGTTCGGACTTACATTTACGTATTGCATGTAGATCGCATTCGCCTCCTGATGCTGCCGAAATGCCACCTGATATTCCTCATAAGAGGCATCGTAGGCCGCGTCTAACTCAGGCTACAATTTCAAATACAAGGAATCTCGTCAGCGGTTAGCCATGCAGGAACAAAAGTCATAAAGATGATGAAAACGAGAAAAACTTACATCCTCGGTGGAGCGACGAGGCTAGCCACGAGGCGGGATAGGGGGGCCGTCGGCGGGGTAGGTAGCCTTGAGACGGCTGAAGCTCGTGCTGAGGGTAGGCTTGACCTTCTTATTCAGAATCTTGAGGCGTCCATGCTGCAATCCGTGCCCCGACAGGACCAACGACTCCTCGTCGATCTCCGCGTGAATGGGGTCATCCACATGGGGGTGATGAGCCTTCACCATCGTGCTGTAGTTCCCCAAGTCATTCTGGGCAGTGCCGAAGTACACGGGCAATGAGGGTTGAGGCTCCGAGTAATTGGGCTTCTTTCGCCGCATCATATCATAGACGGCGACGTCATGAATCACCTCCCCGGGTTGTGCCTCGGCCACCTGTATCGCGAAAAGAAAATATTATGCATATGAAGTACAAACATAAGCAGAAATGCACGTAGGTCGTTCCATGTATATACGTACCACCTTCCCCTTGAAGCGGTCAAAGTTGCGGTTTCCCGCGCAGTGCGTTCCACCATCGCCTCGGTTATCCGCGTTCCGCCTCGACAAGGCTGCAAACTCCTCGTCTTCTCTGAGCCACCTCGTCCTAACCAGCTCCTCCCATGCGAGTCGATGCGGCTCGGCCCAATCGGGGATAACCTGAAAATGCAATACTCAACTCCAGACAATGCAATGGCAACTTAGAAGCAATGTAGAATCTCATTGACATTTTACTCACCGACATGTACTCTTCTGGCGTCATCGAGTACTCAGGATTAGGGTTCCTACCGACAATGTCTTCCTTCCTGACCCTCACGCCCCTGTCAGCCCAGAAGTGGCTAGCGGCCGTGACCTTCTGGTTGTACCACACCTGGGGGGTCAACTTCACACAAGCCCCAAGCAAAGTCCTCTGCGCCTTCTCCTGGTCCTCCTCGGCCACACGGCAAAAGCACTTCAATCATGCATAAGATTCATGAGTTAGCACGGTGGGGTCATCAAGTATGAACATAACTCGAGAAATATGCCTTACCCAAAACTTGGTGATGACAACATCAGCAGCTGTCGGAAAGCCCGGGACACGGGTAGTCTGGTAGTCCGCCCAAGTGGTAGCTAGCTTCCTGTCACCCTCGTGTAATGTGATAGCCCGGCCAGAACTTCCTAATCAGAGCTCCAACAAGGCTGTTAGGAAGGCGAGGCTTCGTCCCCGGAGGAAATGTCCAATTGCTGCACAATAATAAACGTTAGTACACAATAATTATTTATGACCAACATGAAATAAAATGTTTTAAATTGCCAAATTAGTACACTTACTCAAGGCCATCTGGAATAATAAGGGCTTTCGCCTCCTGAGTCCTAGGCTCAAACTTCTCGTCAGGGACTCCCGATTCCCCACGATTCCGCAATTCCTTCGTCCCCACCAACTCGCGGCTAGTGTCCGCCTCCGTATCGGTCCTCGCCTCCCTCTCGGTCCTCGCCTCCCTCTCAGACTCTGCCTCCCTCTCGGACTCTGCCTCCCTCTCGGCCCTGAAAGGCTGCTCTGTCAGGAACAACTCAGGAGCCACGTCGCCAGAAGCAGAGGGTGGTGGGTCAAATTCCACGCCTCCTCCCGTGGCACCTCGTCCTCGTCCTCCTCGACCTCGGCCTCGACCCCGTCCTCCGCCAGCAGGAGCAAGATCAGGGTAACGCGGATTGGGATTTGGCTGTCTCCCACTCCGTGTAGCACTTTTCTTGCGCTGCTTCAGCGCATTAAGCAAGGACGAACTGGTTGCCTTGCCGCTGCTCATATTGTTCAATCACCTGCATTAAGTAAGAGAAAACAGTTAAGCACAAAGACATAATAAAATGTATACACAAAGAATAAAGGCATAATGCAATTAAGAAAACAGTTAAGCACAAAGAAAAAATAAAATGCATTAAAAAATAAATACACTATCATTTCATTCTCATTCTCATTTTCATTCTCATTCTCACTATCACTATCTTTTGAGTAGAAATCTGGATTCTCATCGAAGGTGTAGGCTCATCATCGTTGTCATTCTCGGTATGGAGCTTCTCGAGCATACTTAGGTCATGTAGATTCACCACTGACTCACCCCGAGTTTCTACATCATTCCCATGGTCCTCAAGATCACCGGTTCTAAATCAAAGTGTCTGAAGTCCTCTTGCTCTTGATAGAAAATTCCCTCGTACGTTAAAGGGTTAATGTTGTTGTAATCGTCCTCGGAGGGAATCGGTAGGTTACCATGTGGCGATACCTGGAACACGACTTCCCAGCCTGGAGTTCCGCTTTCTCTGGCATGGGTAGGGCAAATAATAAACTTGGTTGGCTTGGTGAGCAACAACAAAGACGCCGGCTCCGCTATAGGTGGTTGAAGGCCTAACTTCAACTAACCAATGGAAGGGTACTTCTCAGTCCACCCCTTGGGTCAAAACCAGTGGCACTTGAACAAACAAGATTGAGTTCGACATTCGTACGATTGAGGTCATCTCTATACATTCTCTAACCTTCCGTAGTATCAAGGGAATCGGCTCCTTTGGTGAACAACCCAGTATTTACCGTTTTTTGCATTCAGTCGTCCTTTCGGGTGCGTCTCTGTATGGAAGCGAACCCATTCACATCATACTTCTCATACTTCATGACGACACTGTTCACCTTGGGACACATTTTCAGCTCATCTGACATCTCAACGTTGGGATCAGCTCCCTACAGGTACAAAGAGGAATTTGTTGCGTTCAGTAGTTACGTGAATAAGAGCGACAAGTCACTTTGCAAGGTAAGAGGGACAGGTTAGAAATTTACTTTTTCCATAACCAGGACACAAGTTTTTTTATTTCCGGGAGCACCCTCTTTCAGTAGAGTGTCCAACTCAATGGGAGAGGGATCAGTCGGTCCGGCCACTGTTCATCCGTGAAATCGCTAAGAAGGAGAAAAAGCATTAGACGGAGACCGAGTTACTAGCTGCATAGAGAAATAGGGTGTTCACCATTTTACCTAATGAATCGACCACTTCCTTCATGTTTCATAAGCACATAGAGCATTATGCAATCCTTCTCTTCCTTTGGCAACCTATATTTTAGTCCTTTACCGGCCTTGCCACCGGGAAATTGGATAGTTCGAGATTGGGGTCTTCTTGGGCAGGTCGACATTGTAACGAGAGACCGGGTTATGCATAGTGGGAACATCATCGGGCCAGTAGGTGTCGCGCGTCTGCCATCTCCCCAAGGCATGTTGCTTCAGCTATGCATGCTTCAATCTGGCTTTGTTTCCATTTATCTTTCGAATATACTTAAACTCTCTCTCAATACAAAATTGCCAACGAAATTGCACCGCCCCCCCCAATAGTGCCTCGTTCGCGAGGTGCACAATGAGATGTGCCATCAGAGTAAAGAAGCCTGGCGGAAAGATCATCTCCAAATTGCATAGCAACTCCGGCAAACCTGAACTTGCAGGCTTCTCAATCACCAAGGACATATCTGC